>CALYDF020001796.1:0-49693 GCA_944474145.2 Dicrocoelium dendriticum
GATCGCCAAAAGCAACCTACATTTACGACCTTATAATTTCAGCTTATGTTTTGGATTGAAAGTTATGTGTGCATGTTGAGCTAACTAAGAGTATCCGATATGCCAGAATCAGGTAAGATGGTTAAATGACTTAAAAATTTTAGCCGACAAGTTATGTAACAACTTATTCCATTGGTCTTGCAGAGATTTATCTACTGGCTATTTTTACCATTATAAATCCAACAGTCCACCTGTGGTATGTAGCTCCATGTTATGTATCAGAAAAGTTGTGTGACTTATCGGACGCTATATTTTAGACTCGAACATGGAGCCCGACCTATGTCGCCGAAGAAATATGGCTTCTTCCCAATCCGCTGTCAAGGTGTCTGTGTCCATAGACAACTTTAACCTACTCAACAATATCAGGGCGATGTCATCCAAGCCGACGTTAGTAAATAAGGGGTAAACTGTCTGGAACTACGAAATATGTTAATTCTGTGCAACTGTTGTGAGTTTGGGTTCTTGGAGCTCAATGATGATGCAATTGAGCCCATCCACCTTGGATGGCGGCAGAATCATGCATATGGATTCCGTATCCATGTTAATGTAGGTGCAAATATATTAATCACACACTTTACTGTTTTGATCGGGTCTATAATGTTGCAGCCATCTAATGCTACAGGTGATTCTGTATCTTGCTTGCTCTTGTAAATCCTTTACTTTAGAAGGCTGTCCTAGTCACGGTATTTTACTGACCACCAACAACCGGTTTTTCATCAGTGATTTGTTTGTTGTGATAAGCCAACTAAAGCGATGTTGTTGCGTTATGAGTGAGAAGCCATTTATTTTGCTTTCCACCGAGACAGCTTTCCTAGCCTAGAAGATGCTTTTTGTGAAACACTTTTCGCGACGTGAGGTAAAATGTTTATGGTTGATAGTAACTAGTATGCCGACAC
Source organism: Dicrocoelium dendriticum (assembly GCA_944474145.2). NCBI lineage: Eukaryota > Metazoa > Platyhelminthes > Trematoda > Plagiorchiida > Dicrocoeliidae > Dicrocoelium > Dicrocoelium dendriticum. The sequence continues at coordinate 936 of CALYDF020001796.1, forward strand.
AGAGATTAATGTTGTAGTTTGAGTTTTAGCCGGTCCGGTGAATAGGAACTCGTTCTACTGCACATGCCTAGGTAACAAATGAGTTCCAATCAACTGATAGACAGTGCATTCAGTTCTTTTGTGACTTAGGTTCAGTAGTTATTGGGAGTCGGGCATGATATGTAAATAAAAGCAGCTCGCCTTCTGGTCGCTACCAGAACGATGTGCCACAATATCAGCGAAACATGTAATTACTCTTAGGACATACTACTGACGTACTCCAGTGACTTTAGTTCATATCTTGTTCTTTCTGGTTAGAGTTTTAACGTTATGTCCGTCCGTATGTGTGGAAGAACAACCCAGATTTGAATAACTGGTTGGCACATATATTGGGTTTTATGCCGCTTCATGCAACATACTCTATGTAACTGACAAAATATATGAAATTATCTAAAGGCCGGATCATTTTCATGTAGGTTTATATACTTGTCTAACTTTCTTTCGCAACTGCTACTTTTATGCCATATGTCGCAGCATGGCACCATTAAAATTTATTCAGACCATTTAAAATAAACGCAAACAAATGAGAAATGTTGTTTTGCCTAAGCGTGTACCTAATACGCGAACATCAAGATGAATACTAATGATAAACAGCATTAATTGCCCGATATTTGAGTACGTTTCAAGTCGATGAAGCAACGCATTCTACCCCATTATGAGTGTTATCTAATTTGATTGGGAGATTAAACCGTAAAATATTGTGGTTTAACAACTTTCTGAATTATCCAAGCTTATACGTAAAATCTATTACGTTTATTCTTGTGAAACTAAGAGAAAGCTGTTTTTTCTTGGATGCCGACCGTAATACTATGCAATACAAAATAAAATTGCTTCCAACGTTTATGGAGCAGGTTTTGATTTCGGACAATTACGTTGTTGCCCACGAATCCTGATGCGAACAGCTGGGTTCGTCTTGTGTACCGGCTGGCGAAAATCAAAGAACTGTGTATCTTTTCGCATGTATATTATTTACAAATTCTCTGATATTAAAAGTAAATTCTTTGCAAGATCTGATTTATACGTAATAAACAAGATGGTATCCATGTCTTGTTTGCGAACGTAGGCAATAAATTTAACAGGTTACGGATGGACTTTTTAAAAGATAACGAAAGCAATTATTAACATAAACAATACATGGCAGTTTCACTGATTATGCAGTATGTCCCTTTTTATCTACCCTAGATCGAATGCCTAAGGTAAATAGTAGTTTCAAGCAAGAATCTAAATGACGCATTTAGAGTAATTACTGGAAAAATGGAACTGTATTTTATGACTGGTAAAAGGCATATACTTTCCAGGTCCAGTTGGTTAGTACTTTAAGAAATTGAACTGCCAGTACGACATGTAGACCAAATAAAACGCACACTGTGAAGCAACAGAGTAATGGTTTATATAGTGAGGTTTGCAGGAGTGAGTTATTACCAAAAAAATGAAAAACCCCTTTTTATGGTGGAAACTCATTATTACTAACAAGCAGATTATCCACCCCTCTGCATAGATTTAATTGCGTCGCTGTAGGTCATAATGCCAAGGAGACTATTTAGTCTCAATATGCCTAGAATATCGTTAACTGTAAAAAAAACACAGGGATTTCAATTCGATCTCTAATTGTTACATGAAAACTACTGAGTTGGGTTCACAGAAAAAACGTCGAAATAACGTTCCAGTTGGCATAGTCGGAGGGAGAAATTTGTTTGTCGATAACCTAGATGACTCTGTTGTTGACAGTTTGAAGCTCACAGCTTCGTGTTCAGGTTGAGCTCCAGAAGGTGGCGAAATACTTGATTGGGGTCACTCAGTATTTGGTAAACCAATATGAAGTCTCAATATAGTCGTCGGTCGAGTCTACAACACACTCTGAATATCTTCAATAGTTGCTGATAAGTAAGGTGGTGCAAAAGCTTGATACCTTTTATTGCTCGATGTTGTGGAGGTTTGGACTCTGCAACGTAATGATTTGGCCAAATTTGTCAAGACTAGATTGCGTATTCGACTTGTGAAGGCATGTAGCCATTAGACAACCGACAGAACAAATGTCAAGCCAAATTGCCGGATGTCCATCGCAAGAAACCAACATGCTGTTTTCCTATTTATGAAGGTGATTTTTACAGCCGGGAACAACCGCGGTCGTGCTGTAAAAACACACTGAAGTCACTTTCCTGAGTGGTGTAAGATCATGTGCCCCGAGCTAGTAGATGCAGGCGTGTCGATGGCTGATTTGGACAACGCGGCACTTGTTCATATTGATTAGTACCGCCCAGTGCAATCCTTATTGAGGTAGCGCTTGATCGCGCACCAAGCTCTAACATAGTCCGCAAAGAGTAAACAATTGCAGGTGATAAAGTTCACTAGCTTGTTAATAAAAACTAAGAACATTCAAGAACCAATTACTGAACCTTGTGGTACGTTGCGCTCTACTCAAATCGGGTGGAGAGGTTAACACTCTAACCTCCAGTTACCGTTTGCGGAGGAAGTTATTCATCCTTCCGAATCCTGGATTTTCGATGCCGTAGTGCTTGATTTTGTGAAGCATGATCCGATGCTCCAAACGGTCGATGTTTTTCGAACAATCCAAGGAGCTAGCATCGGTTCGTGTTCCGTTCTCGGTTGTTTCAGTGCAGTTGTGCCTTGTCATCAACAGATTTGCTGTATATGACTGATGATGCCGTCTTTGTGCAATGAAACCGTAACTTTCCAGGTAGCAGTGAGTTTGCGATGACTGCTTTCATGACTTTGGTGAACACAGGGAGAAACCTTACTGATCGGTAATTGACAGTGTCCGATCTACCTTTTCCCTTGTGAATGAGGTTTCTGAACTCCCCAATTCTGCTTTGCTGGAAATATGCTTTTAGCTATCCAACGCTGAAAGAACTCGAAAGTTGTTGGCCTAGGTGCATAGCTGCCGTCTGAGGTGTTTCGGGTGAAAATTATCCACTCCAAGCTGGACAGCCCATGGTGAGCTGAAGCTTGAGGTGGCGAGATCCTGACAGATCGTCGACCCATGCTATAAATGACCTACTGTGGGCTCATGTCCTGGATGCATCCTAGTGGTCCCCGCTAGGTGGGAGTTGTGTTACACCCTTCTTCTATGTAAGATCCGGGACTTACCAGTCCGCGTGTGTCCGTTCACTGACTCCAGGCGTTCGGTCCGCTGCCTTTCGGGTGTATAATCTATTACAGGCTTTAGCTGAGGACACAAGTCGTTCTCCTGGCAGGTGTGCGTACACTGTCAATATCCTACTCCACGACCAGTTATATGATTGCGCCAGTAATAATAAAGCCATGTTGCACCGCCGTCGCGCAGTAATCTTAGGAAAAGGGTCATCTTATCTGCTACACACAGAGAAGTGGATAAGCGGAAACATGCTACTCCTGGCGCCTCATTTCTTTATTCTACCCTACACATACTCTGCCGGTACTGTTTCCACCAAACCCACTTCTTCCCCCAAAATAGGTCGTCACCACGCATACGCTTATTTGTCAACGCATTTGAATGTCTCCGCGCAAAATGCTTAAAATCGGGTGCTAGAACATGCGCACATTGCTCGACAAGAATACTAGCTAGTGTCCCCAGCGACGCACTGCAATGGCCGCAATGGAATTTACACGATACAACATCGATATTGCGGCGCTCAGCCAGACCTGGCTCGCTGTGCAAAGCGTTGCAAGAAGCTGGAGTCGGCTATACGTTACATTGTTTTGGAAACGTCACATTAGCACCATGTGGACATGGGGTCGGATTTACACTATCCGATAGCCTAAAGGACCAGGTGATGGATGAGCCCACTGGCATTATCGCGCAACTGATGAATGTTTGCCTACAACTCGGAAGAGATAAGTTTGCCACTTTTGTAGGCACGTACAGTCAGGCTATATTTTTGTCCTGTAGTCAGGCATAAGCAGTTCTAACGCCGTTATTCTCCGTGTGACGCTTTGTGCCGATTAGCCCTTGGTTCAGCGAATGCGTGCGGTGCCAGACTGCTGTCAATGTGTGACACTCACTACCTGACGATCACGAACACTTGGTTTGCACTGAATGCGAGTGATATAGCAACTTGGACAGACCCACGGAATGGTCACGCTGACATGCTCATCATCGCATGTCAGCCTGACTTGCCTGAAGTCAAGGAGACATGTGTAATGGGTAGAACTAAGTGTGGCACAGATCACAAATTGGTGTGGAAAAGGTGTATATCCAAGTGCGGAAACGTACCTACCGTGTTCCTGCCGTGAACCGGAGGCGTAAATCTAACATTCTCTCCTTCCGTATTGTGGAGAAATGTATTTAGCTGGGGAAGGCGATAGCTGCACGGCCGTATGATGTGGAATGCGCAGACACCGTGGATGACCTTAGGAACCACATTTGCTACCACGTGACAGCTGCTGTCGAGGAGATCATCAGGCAAGCAAACTGCAAGCGACCCGGTTGATTCAATGAGAGCAATGCGGTCATTGGTGTCTGAGAAGAATGCAGCATTTACTGCACATGTGGCTATCCTCGGTGAATTGGGGAAGAATAATCGGTTTGAAAAATTCGTCGGCGGCTGACCCAAGAGGCCCGTCGCATTCGAAATGCACAGTGGTCAAAGAAGGTAGAACAGATGGAATACTGCGCCGAACGCCGTCTACAAGAAGGATTAGTTGACTCCTTGATGGCGGTGTGAAGACTGAGGTTAGAGCAGCTTTGAAAGAAACTCGACGGCAGTTCAGACGTTGGCAGCACAAAGATTACAGACATAATGCAGATCTGGCAATATTCCTTCGCCTATCTATTGAACAACCGTACATAGATTGACTGGCCTACATTAAACGGCCCAAAGTAGCACGAGGTAAAGCTGAGTCTGGCGTACACACCGACACTGAGTGAAACGCAGAGAGCACTTGATCAGCTGGGAAACGGCAAGTTGCCGTTTTCGACAGGATGTCACTTGGAGCATTGAAACACGGTGGATCCGCGTTGGTGAATGCTTTGCCACGGTTGGTGCAACGTGTGCGGATTGAGGAGTAGGTACCTCCTGAGTTTAAAGATACACTTATGATCCAACTGTAATAGGTCAAATAGAGCAAGCAATATGCCACGAAGTATCGTTGCATCAAGGTCCCCGAATCCATCCCAACCGTCTCATAGTGACGGAAGAGCAATGTAGATTCCTTTCGGGTCTCAGCACTATGGATATGGTGTTCGCGGCTCGACAGTTGCAGGAAAAGTGCAGAGAGCAACACCAGTCATTGTACTCGCTGTTCGTTGACTTCCTCAAGGAGATTCATACGGTGAACCACGGGGCATTGTGGATGGTTTTGGGTAAGATTGGTTGTCCGTGCAGTTTGGTAAGTTTAATTGAGTGTCTGCAAGGTGATGTGCGGGCGAGGGTGTAGCTGCGTGGAGAGACCTCGGAGGACGTTGCGGTTGTCTCTAGTGTGAAACAAGACTGTGCCTTATCTCCTGCTTTGTTTACTGTCTGTCTTCATGCTATGATTTCGTGTGCGTCTGAGGCGGATTTTGCTTACGGTGTTCATGTGGTACACCTTAATCCAGTCAATTCAAATCAAGGTACACCTTATGTACCTGCATAGGTGCATCTTTTGCATTTTGCAGTATCAACTGCGAATAAAGCAAACTGACATGACCTAAGCTGCAAAATTTTATAGATGAATTATTAAAGGGGAGGATACGCTGATGTTATTCGTGTAATACTATGCGCCTTCATATGCACTAGGCGCAAATTGTTAAGCAAAATCCTCTGATTGCTTTCATCGGAGCGAGTAGAGTTTGACGAAGACATTTCATCAGAATTGGTTTCAACAAGACTGTACGTTCGTGGGCAAATCAACAAATTGCAAATAATGCTCGGTATGTTAAGTAAGTATTCAAAATGTGAAGATAAACACGGTTATGATGACCGGGGAAGCACTACGGTTAAGAAGGTTGTCAAAATTTTCCTCCAAACTTATATACACACAGCAGATATAATAAAAATGCTGCTCAATGAAAAGGTGACATCCAATTTAAAGGCTCTCTTAATGGTATTGATAGTGGGTTTCGGTGCGAGAACGGCAGTCTTTGGGAGGAATATTCGTTTGTTTCTGTTCGCTGACAACTATGTGTTGTTTGCGCCCAGCGCGGATGCGTTGCAGCAAATGACGTCGGCTCTAGCTTCGACAGTGGCCAAGTTATGGCTAATCATCAACACAAACCCTACTGTTTGTCTTTTTCAATTTTACCAGATGCGAAATCTACAACGGTGCTGTAAATCATCCTTAGTGTTGACGTATTGGAAATCACCTACTGCCTCTGCTTTCTTAGGAGTGTGGTTTCGAATGACTAGGAAATATACAGTAAGCTGCGTATCTGCGTATTGAAGGTAGTAGTGGCATTTGGGAAGCAAGATTACCGAGTGTAGAAGAACCAACAGCTTACCGCTGACACGAAGCTGATGGTCTACAAGTCCATGTTGCCGTCCGTTTTTCTGTAAGACACTGAAAAATGGACGATGTACAGGCGAGATGTGAGATATCTCGAGCGGTTTCATCAACAATGTCTGCGATGGATTCTACGCTTCGATTTGTGAGGCAGAATTGCAAAGACGGTGATGTTGCGCCGAGGTGGAATGTATGCCGTGGACTGCATACTTTTGTTGGGACACCTGAGGTGGCTCGGCATGTGTGCCTTATGGATTCGAAGCGGATATTGAAGCTCGTTTATATGGCCAGCTGAATGTGGGGAAGCGGCAGGTCGTACGCTTCTCACCCGAGCATGTTCAGGTTGCTCCTATAACGTTCCAATATTGCTTTCAAGTGTTGGCAATTGAAGGCGGTTGATCGGTGTGCATGGCGCAATCTGAGCACTAATGCAGTTTCCAAGGTGCAGCGGAAAACCCTCATGCATGCGGAGAAGCATCAAGTGCGGAAGCGACAACCGCCGCAGCGGGTGCGCCATCTACCTCGAGCGCATGGTGCTGTTGCACATGTGGCCACCAGTGCCTGAGTCAGGCACGCCTAGTGATCCACGAGCAAAACCGCTTTTGGCCAAAATCGCAAAGACGATGGGTCCTGTTAACAACGTAAACAGAATCAGCGCAGCATTGGCAGGTACGCCGCATGTGCTTCCGTTCTATTTACTAACCGCGTACTTGCCTGACGAGTTTATATTTTTCAGCTGATTGGTTGTCTTAATGTGTATTTGGTTACCGCAAAAATCTTCTATTTACTTGCATTTGCTTTTGAAAAGAACGGTAAATCCTTTAGCTAATATGTTCGCGTTTGTTGCTTGATTTGGTATATTTTGCTGGCATCAAATTTATCTCGGATTTGCTTATAACCTATTTAGCAAACAGTTATGTCGACATATCCGTATGGATTATTCCATTTTTCGTCATTTCAAGTGAATCACTGCTGTTCAACATTGCTTATGTGACCGCGTTTTATATTAATATTAATGAGGTGTATACCTAATTAACACCCACCACTTCGATTGCTAGCTAGAATACTGTGAGTACTTGCTGGGGTTGACAGTGGGCAGTCTCCTGGTGACCGTGCTAGGCTCGAAGTTCCAACTAGTGTGGAGCGGACTACGGCTTAGCCACTGCCTTGGGTATGACTGGTGCCCAAGTTTTCCCAATTGGACATGAGTACTTCTAACATGCTTGTTGAAGGAGCGTGCGCCAGCTTGTCTGAGGACATGTGGCTCACATCCACATGCCTCCTGGTCTTATTCCTTCGGGTTTACACTACGTATATGTGTGTATGTGTGGATGAAATTGCGGTTCGTGCAGTGCAATCCATCCATGGTTCTTCTGCGGGTGCAGGCGTCCTGCAGCTGTTTTATGGAGGCTGCAGTGACACGTATCCGGTATCCGATGCCACCAACCCGATATAAATATATAAATCAACAAATATAGGCATGTATGTCATAATATATATACTCCAGGAGAGCTGGGTGTACGAAGGCGTAATAGCTTCTTCAGCTTTGCTTCGGCAGTGAATGTGACACCGAATAAAACTGATGGTGATGTGACAGAAGCACGAATAGCCTTCGAGGCTTTTACTCCTTAGTAATTATTTGGGTACCGGACTAGTTACGCGTTGGTCGCCTGTTACTCTGTGTGTGTATAGCCACCACCCGTAGTGAATGGTTGGATTTTGCACTTCACCTCCCGAAGTCTTTTCAACTGTCTGTAAAGAAGATGGTGGTTCTAAAGGAGTCGGTTTCCTAGCACATGCTGGTTTAGTTGTTTATGGAGACTGCGTCATTCAGATATTGTTTTGTGCTACTGCCGGAGTCAGGGTTGTTCGATCCGGCGTTCGCGTTGAGGCAACTGATGCATACAATATGTGGCTTTTCTATATGGCGAGCCAGCTCGCGTTCGGAACTGTCCTCCTGGCCACTAGCTTGATGTGGGCTGTAACAATGTAGAGGTATAAACAGGCACGGTCAAAGCTTCTCTGCTTTTGGGAGTAACTAAAGCAAGATGAATTGTAAACATGAACGCTGTATTGCGACAGGACCGTCTATTTCTCTTCGTCGACCTACAGGTGGAGCTTGCATTTGTAAGTTGTAGTATTAGAATGGCCATATTCACCCCCGAGCGGGCGATCTTATTAGTAGTCAAATGCGCTACTGTCTCAGTCAACCAGTTGAATTTCGTCTTGAGTACACATACACGGTTGACAACTGGAATGACTTTGCATGTCGGTAAAAGCCAAAATGATTTGAATATTGTTTTACTTGTTTGCCTTCTTGAATGGACTATATTACACATCTCTGTTGGAATAATGTAACGCAGTTAAAACACGTTATTCCCAGCTTGAGGAATGTACCGGTATTTTCTGAATAGCACGCGAAAGGTTGTGTCATGTTTTGAATGCCGGCTAACCTGGCTGGGTCAATGTAACTCCCGGGTTCAACAGCAAGCGAATGTATAATAACTATCTCACACTGGTCATCCACACGCTTGTGCCCCCACTTAGTGAGAGAAATTGCTGCTTTGATCGGTCGATCTGAGCCACCTGCCCGTGAAAAACTGAGAATGCTGGATGTGCGTGAAGCTGGATGTGAAGGATGGGAAAACAATGAATCATAAGTTGTTTAGGAACTGTCTTAGAAAACACCGCATCTGAGCACATCCGGGTTTATTAGGCAACTCAGAGATTACTCTATCAAATGCATCAGCGCAGTTGGTGGAATAACTGAAAGGTGTCAAGTTCGAATAAATCTTCTCCGAATACGGTAAGACAGTTAGGACTATGAGGCGACGTAATTATTCATAGGTTGTGTAATCCACCGAAGAGAACTATTAATTATATACGAATGAGTGAAACATGGTTGGTGTGTGAAGAAATGGGCCGAGCAAATCCACTAGCAAGCTAGGCAGAATGCACTGCACAACTGTTGCTTCTTTGCAATCTTGTGCTGGTAACAAACCACCACATAAAATATTCTACAAATTATTTGGCCGCAAACGTTCCGTCACTACTTACGGTGACGGTGCGGCGCGGTGTCAGTACTCGTTTAGGCGGCAAAGCGGCGCGGTACGAAGCGTCCGTGAGTATGAGTGATCGATCTTCTATCCTTCGATCTGAGTTTGGATCGTTCGACAGGCACACGTCCATCGTAATCGATCCATGATTGTTGTTTCGTAGCGCACGCGCGCCTGCCGCTTTGGTTATCGTGGCCATTTGCTGCAGTTGTCCGGAATTCTCTTTCGTCCGTTCTGTTCCGTTCTGTATTACTAATTGAGGATTTTTCATCTGTAGCCCTGCAGATATGACATCTGTGTTAACTCATTGGGGCAATGGATTTTTGCCCCTGTGACCCATTGAGCTAGATTGGGTGGAATTTTAAGTGCCTTTAGAATAACTCATACCAGACAGGTCAGTGGTTACGGGTCAAATTAACTCAGTCTCACAATCGCCCCGCTGCCTTGCTCGCAGGCTATTCAGCCAAAGGCTCGAGGTAGAGTGGCTTAAGACAACTCCATATTTCGGCTTGGAAAACCGGGTCATAGCACGCCCCCTGACAGAAGCATAGACGGTTTAAATGTAATATCACTCTCAGCTGCTTTTGTTCCTGGTTGTCACTCATTTTCTCACGCCACCTGTTCATTCGCTACAGAATGTTTCTTATTCTACCCGTATGGTTTCGTCGGCACACTGAAAGCTCGCTTAGTCGCACTCCTTCAGCCTCGGTCTTCGTTCCGTCTGGCATGTCTCAATGTACGCACAAACCTGCAGATCGGGCAGCAAGCTGGTTTTGCGCGCACCATGGAATCCCTCGCCATCGATGTTTACTGTCTTCCGAAACGCGCTTACAAGATCAAGCGATTGAGTTGAGATCTTTCGCTGACCATGGAGCCACATTTAACCTACGTTTCTGGTAACACAAAAGCAACTGAGGCAGGCCTGGCTGGTGTTGGTGTAGCTCTAAGTAGCAAAAAACCAGGCAGTATGCTGGACGAGTTTCCGATTAATTGCCGATTGTATGCAATGCAAGTTCGGGGATCACGCATGATAAACCTACGTTCTGAGGAGAGGCCCAACTTGTTTGTGATCGCAGCTTACGCTCCAACTGATTGCAGTTTCAACTCCTTCAAGGACTATTTCTTTCGTGAACTTCATCAGCTCTTGAGCAGCGTCTGCGAACTGATATTGTTGTCCTTGCTGGGGATATGAACTCGCGGGTCGTTCGTCTGCTGACATGCGGAAGTCCTCCCTTTTGTCACAGTGCGCTCGATGAGAGCCGCTCAGATAATGGACAGAGACTACTTTCACTGTGCGAAGATAGTCATCTTTTTCTCGGGCACCAACTTTCGACATGCAAGGAGACGTTCCGCTTCATTGCGACCCTATTCTGCATCTCAATTTGGGTCCCAGCTTGATCATATTTGACTCCGTTTCAGATGTAGGGTTGGTGTAAAAGATTGCAGATTCATCTGGTCCAGTTTTTGACTCAGCTCATGATCCTGTCTGTGTGAACATCTGCATGAGTTTTGAAGTGTCCCCGAAAATGAAGCTCTGTAAGTTCTGGACGAATAGACGCTTTACAGTTTTGATGAAGCAGTTGTCAAGCTTCCCTAGCTAGTGCACTCGATTGAGATTCACCGTAAGATTTTGTTGAAAACTCGACATGCACCTGGAGGATAATTACCACTTCCGGAATGAAACGCAGTGGTCCTACTCAGTGCCGTATGAAGGCCTAGATCTCCACGCAGACTTTGGATATATTTGACCGCCGCAGGAATATCCAATTGGAGTCTACTTACGAGAAAGTGCGCCGTTCTGTCAGTCAACAGCTCAAACAAACACTACACATTGAACATGAACCTGGGGTTACATGTGGGTCGTCCGCTAAACCGCTGAGCCGATGAGCAAACACAGACACATACAGGTCGATTGACCGATAGCTGATTTGTCCACTCTTTTTCCTTGTGCTGATTGGTTCCTTTTCGACTTATTCATCTGGTGTAACCAACAAGCTATCTATTACAGTTTTTGACACGTCCCGTCCGGTGTGTGTTCTTATTCACTTCTTGCGCGGACTAAAGGTCCAGGTGCGATCCAGCAATACTGGAGTAATACGTATCAGAATGGCGACCGTTGCTACGAGACCTTTTGCGGGATGGTCATGTCTGTGGCCTGATGGTGCAGAAAAACCCTCTCTGCAGTCGTGGACACAGTGGAAAACATCTTTGCAAGATCAAATGACTCTCTTTCTTGTGTTAAACCCCTCTATCGTGTTTTCCGATACCCATTGGATTATGTTATTCCGCCAAGCCCCTGGATAAGAAGGACAACGTCATTTTGACGCTATGAACTTGATGGCTAAGACCAGCATTGTGCACGTGATCCAGTTGTTTGAGGAATTGTGGGAAATCCAACAAAGTGTGTTTTCCGCTCGTAATCAGTTTTTTAAGCTACAGCAACGATGCGGAGAAAGTGTAAATGATTTCATTGCCCGCATTCATCAAGCCACATCGGAATGCCGGTAAAATACCATTCCCTCAAGTCGGTTTGAAGAAGTCATGAAAATCCAGTGCCTAATTGGTGGAGTTACAGATGATGGTGCGAGGGAAAATTTATTGTCACAGGAGGAAGAAACCCTTTTATGGGAAATGGCGTGTAAGCTTTTACGTCAAAGGGAGAACCTAAAATCCCAACTATCCACCTTCAACCCTCATCAACCTGTGGAGTGTGTAAACAAACTGTCACCACGGTTATCCTCTGAAAACAGGGTACGGGAGTTCGTCTGCTACCGATGCGGGGATCAGCGCACTTCTCCCACCCAGTGTCCTCATACTCGCACACAGTGCAGAAATTGCGGAAAACTTGGCCACCTGACACGTGTTTGCCGTTCCCCACGGTCACAAGTCTCGATCAAATCATTGAACTCCGACGACGGTGAGTGCCCAGATTCCCAGCTAAATTTTATGAACCAAATAATTTCAAACTGCTCAGTTATGACGAAAGTGTCTCCATATAGGATCACGCTTCATGTTGATAACGAACCTGTTTTATTTGAATTGGATACTGGTTCCGCGGTGACAATGATTAGTAAAAACGCGCTCTCATCGTTACCCGACCTGGAACCGACTGATACCGTTTTTAGAACCTATACAAGAGAAGTGATTGATTTACTTGGGAAGTGTCAGGTACGAGTGCAGCATCAGGGCAGATCACACAGTCTGGTACTTCATGTCGTGCCTCAGGCTCCAGTCAATTTGCTTTGTCGCGGTTGGATGAAAATGTTACCGCAAGTATTAAATACTATCCAATCCGTGGGGGAGGATAACTTTCGATCGGTCCTTAAAGGATATCCAGAAGTGTTTGACGAGCAGCAATTGGGCAGACTCACTAATTTTAAAGCAAAAATCCATATGTCAGACTCAAGTACACCAAAGTTCTTTAAGGCCAGCATACTGCCCTTTTTTTACGATTAAGAGTGGAAAACGAGCTGAAAGGCTTCAAAGAGAAGGTATAATTGTACCAGTCCAACAAGCTGAATGGGCGGCCCCGACAGTGCCTGTACTTTAGCCCGACGGTAACGTACGAATCTGTGGTGATTATAAGCTTACAGTAAATCGAGGTGCCATTATGGACCGTTATCCATTACCAAAAATTGAGGATTTGTGTGCCAACTTGTCTGGAGGAGTCAAGTTCACTAAATTGGATTTGAGTCACACCTATTCGCAGGTAGAGTTGGATGAGACCTCCCGACGCCTTACGACGATCAGTACACATTTGGGGCTATTCGAATACACTAGACTGCCTTTCCGGATTAACTCAGCGCCGGCGACCTTCCAAAGGATAATTGACAATATCGTGCGTGACATACCGAACGCTAACGCATATCTCGAGGATATCCTTATCACGAGTCGCACAGAAAAGGAGCACTTCTACACGTTGGATCGGGTGTTGCATAGACTCTCTGAACACGGTTTGCGTTTGAAACGCTCCAAACGTGCTTTCCTAGTTGATTCAGTTGACTACCTCGGTTATAGACTGGACAAGCATGGTTTACATGCGCGGAAAGCTAAATTACAACCCATTATTTCTGCACCCTCAACTCGTAACGGAGCCCAGTTACACTCGTTCGTTGGAATGCTTTCACATTATCGTCGGTTCCTACCTAATCTTGCTTCTGTTCTAGCACTACTTCACAACTTGCTGAGAAAAGATTCTAGGTGGGCATGGGGCGAGGAAGAGCAACAAGCATTTGACAGGGCAAAGGGTCTCCTTGCTTCTTCACCAGCCTTGGTACATTACGACCCCAACAAACCCCTCATCCTACAGTGTGATGCTTCACCTATTGGAGTCGGGGCAGTGCTGGGACATAAAGTCCACGACGGAACAGTTCGCCCTATTTCTTTCGAGTCCCGCACATTACAGCCTGCTGAGAAAAAGTACGCACAATTAGACAAGGAAGCACTGGCCGTAGTATTCGGAGAAAGCGGTTTCATCAGTACTTGTGGGGCAACCAGTTTGAGATACAGGCTGACCATAAACCACTGTTTTCACTTCTCGGGAAGGAACGAGGCATAGAACAACTTAACGCACTCCGAATGGTACGCTATGCCCTCCTACTTTCTGCTTACAATTATCAAATCCGATACATTGCCGGTCCTCACAATAATGTCGCTGATGCGCTCAGTTGATTGCCACAGATTGACCAACAGGAGGAAAGAAGTGACGCGCCCTACGAGTTTGTTCAACTTTTGCAACAACTGAATACTACACCCATATCTGGCGACACGGTTAGGAAAGCTATAGACGGAGATCCCGTTCTATTGACTGTGAAACGTATGCTGCTGGGTGGCTGGGGTTCGCGAGCCCCTGGTGATCTGCGTCCGTTTTTCAATTGTAGATTTGAGCTGAGCCTGCATGAAGGATGTATCCTACGTGGATCTCGCATCGATATTCCATTGACTCTCAGGTCAGCTATACTAAAAGAATTACATGATGCACATCCAGGTATTGGCCGCATGAAAGCCTTCGCCAGATCTTACTGCTGGTGGCCAGCGATTGACCGAGACATCGAAGCACTTTTGTGTACTTGTAACACATGCCGAAAATATCAAAGAGATAATCCAACAGGCTCAATTCACCCTTGGCAGTTGCCCGACAGCCCATGGGAACGTGTCCACGCCGATTACTTTGGCCCAATCGAAGGAAAAATGTTGCTACTTTTAGTAGATGCGTACTCCAAATGGATTGATGTGCATGTTGTTGCAAACGCTACTGCAGAAGCTACAATCAATGGCGTACGCTCTAGTCTATCTACACATGATTTACCAAAAACATTGGTCACTGACAACGGTCCGCAATTTACGAGTGCAGCGTTCAAAGAATACTTGCAGAGCAACGGCGTTCATCACATGACTTCCGCACCGTACCATCCAGCATCAAACGGTTTAGCTGAAAGAGCGGTCCAAACCGTGAAAGCTGGTCTTCTAAAGCAGCGTAATGGCTCGTTACGAACCAAACTTGCCCGATTCTTGTTCGCATATCGGATCACACCGCTAGAGTCTATCGGAAGGAGTCCTGGGGAGGCAATGTTTGGGAGTCGACAGCGTACGAGGCTAGACCTACTTTTTCCAGACCCTCGTCAGACCAGGCGCTGCCAACAACAACGTGTGCATGAAAGTGGACGCGCCCAGTTAAGCCAGAGAAGTCGATAGCGGAACGTGATGTTTACACGAAACTACCACATGAGCAGTTATGGCAGCCTGGCACCGTGCTTACGAGCTCAGAAACGGAGGCCGAAATACAACTAAAGAGTGGAGAGACAGTACTCAGGCACAATGAGTTTATCCAGCCCCGCACCCCAGACACACCGTACCCTGGGGAAGAGAAAGTGGTTCCAGAAGATCTGGAGGAGACAAACAAAAACCAAACGGAAGAAATCGATCAGCCGATTGCTATTCGGAAACCGCACCGCTCACCTGAGCCGAAAGCTCGTTATATTTCACAACTGTGATTCCATCTGTCACGTGAGAGTATGTTACATGTGTGTCGTCCGCTAAACCGCTGAGCCGATGAGCAAACACAGACACATGCAGATCGATTGACCGATAGCTGATTTGTCCACTCTTTTTCCTTGTGCTGATTGGTTCTTATTCATCTGGTGTAACCAACAAGCTATCTATTACAGTTTTTGACACGTCCCGTCCGGTGTGTGTTCTTATTCACTTCTTGCGCGGACTAAAGGTCCAGGTGCGATCTAGCAATACTCGAGTATTACGTATCACCCGGTGGTCCTCGTCCCATAGCATACCCTTAAGACCAGCAAATAGGAACCTACGCTATTTCATTAACCCGCTCCATATTGAGTGCAGCGCCACACTGCATAATAAAATGTTATTATGGAAAATAATTGTGGTTATCGAGAGGCCAGCAGGATGTTAGTCATTTTACAGTTCAACGTGTATTTTAAGTGTCGCATTAGAGATCCTAGTTGGTTCATTGTACGAGGTCATCACACTTAAGTCGGTGTTAGCTATGGGATTAGGAATGTTAATGTCTCGCTCTTCTCAGCTCCGTTTGCCAACGTCCCTCAGACTAGCAGATTAAGACAGCCTGTCACGCATTCGATAACTTCACTCTATCCACTGCCTTTGCAGCTGTTGGCATTGGCAATTTCCGACGTCTCAGCAGTCAGACTTTGGGGTGTGGATCGCATACCCTTCCTAAAGATTTCAACATTATGCGAGTCGATTTCATGTCCTGTATCCTCCTATCTGCGGGGAGTGATTCATTCAAATGCACCCGTGTCGAATGGACCGTTTTAATCTTCTGGTAAATCATCCTTGTTTTTTCTTCGATTAATGCCCTTTGGATTGCTTCTGAAGCCCCACCAATATAAGGACAATAAGCATAGGTGGCTGATCGGACCAATGCTGTCACAACACTTTACACTGTGAAGGTGCAAAACCATGCCGAGGCGCGCAGCGTTACATGTCAGTCGAATCAGTACACTTACATAGGGCTTGCGTCAGACACAAAGAGGGCTATGCCGTCCGCGTACCTAAGGTCTGTCATTCGGTCACCTGGCAGAACTTAAAGTACCATACCCAGGTACTTCCCTGACGTAGCAGAGTGCAATCCCTCCCTGGCACTAAGCTGCTTTGGGCACTGTGTAGGGAGCTGCCGGTACCTGACTGTTAACTGTCGCGAGATAAAGCGTAAAAAGACAAACGGATGCATTAAGAGATCGATGATGAGCATTGGACCAATTATTGAGGCCAATCAGATGATTTTGCAACCTCAGTGAGCAATCGGCGTTCAGGTGATTGATACGCAGGACGATGTCGTCAGCATACTTTATTAGGGTAGCTTCTGCGGTGACTATTATTGAGCTGATGTAAGTAAGTTCAAGTGGAGACAGTGCTCTGCACAAAATATCGATCGATCTCGTGGTATGGTTTCATGTAAATAACGTTGTTGCTCAGTTGCCCCTGACGTATCCAGGTATTTTGGCCATTTGGCTAGCTACTTAAATTTGTTTTGACACCTGTTCTTTCTCAATAACTCAAAGTGCGCGCGGACACGTTCTCCTCTCACATCTGAAGAGGCCGTCGATTTAAGGAGAGAGCGTTTAAAGAAAAATGGGACACCTCAGTGAGGTCTCACTGTCCTTACTAAGAAAATGCTACGCCGTCTTCACCAGTGTATATCCAGTCCATTCTTGGGAGCGACAGCATCAGTCCGGTATCAAGGAACGGGTCCAACGAATGTTGACCTGTCGCTTGCTTTTCTGTTTCATAGAGGCTTCAATGAAAAATCATTCTTGAAATAATGCTGTCCCAAACTCGCTCGAATGACCCCCCTTAAAATCACTCATCATAGTTCGAGACCTACTGTAGATGTAGTGGCCCGCCTCGTACATTCTATACTGTCATCACTTGACAACAGAAACAAATCAGGTCATACGTGTTTGCTTGAATATAACAACGCATTATGTTGTGTAAACCGCGGAATGATGCGAAAGATCTACTCATTCAAAAGTACATCACCCCATCATCCAATTGCTGACTGGTTATTTTGCTGGACATGTTCAGATTACACGATTCAGTGGCAAATGCTCCTACCCACTGACCACCAAATTGGGTGTTTTTCAGGGAGAAATTCTGTCACCCTATCACTTTCGACTTACATTAGCTCAACAATAGCCTAACAGTAAGTGACACCTGCTGTAACAAAACAGTGCCTACTCAATGTGTAACAAAATTGCCTCAGTTGTATTTCGGTATTAGCGCGCTCAGTGGAGCGACGCTCAAAACATCTTTCTATTACCCAAGGAGCCCTTGTCAACCCACGGTTCAATAAAAAGTTGCACAGGTACCATTTGACGCTTTTTACTCACAAGCACGCCATAACGTTTGAACCTCACAAGTCCGGATCATTCGCAGTCATAAGCGTGTGATTGTCTTGCTATCCTGACACACCGAACCTGCCCGAGCACTGGGAGATCGTCCTAATAGTAGCATCCCATAACCTTCGTCTTCTGATGTTGTTATTTGGAAGTATATAAGGGGATTACATGGATAAATTTATCTTTCCGAATGTTTCGCATTGCGCAGAAGTGGTAAAGTTATGGCAATTGCTTAGTTGTAACCCCAATGGACATATACTAATTATCATGCGAACATTTAAGCTAAATCACCACTTAGCACTCCATTTTATTGGTACGTACATTCTTTAATTTTTCTCTCTTCAATACAGCCATCCTACGGAACATGGCAATTGTTATCTATGTCAGCATTCATCATCATTATACACGTCAGCTAGAGGTGGGAAACACCTCAGCTACTGTGCCGCAATACATAAATGAAAACGGAAAATAAATACAAAAGTTGCATGCCAGCTGAGCTAGCAGTAACGAATAGGCATCGTCCCGGTAAGCTACCAGACGGCTACTAGGCAAAAATAAAAAAAATTATGTTTTACGCCAAGAAATGACATCTTAGGTGGAGGAGGAGGCTGACATGGATGGGGAGGGACCAAGAAACTCACAACACGAACGCCACTGAGGTCGGCATTTTGCCATGTCATCAAGTGTATCCAGCCAGACGTGTTCACCGTCTTTTGGACCCCAACCATGCAGCCGTGACGCTCCAACCGAGGCCAGCACAGAAGTGAGGGCCTTGATTCCGCTTGAACACATCATCGCTTGGCCACCGCTCCTCTTCTTCCATCCACATCCCCGGTGAGCAAACAACGCATGTCGTGGAAGTCGATGGGCTGGCATACGCAACAAGTGGCCCATCCGTCGGTGCCTGGTGCGTGAAATGACGGTGCTTAGCGGTTCAGTTCTTTTTCCTGTGCCGTAAACAAGGCGTCGAACACGCTCGTTGCTCACGCGGTGTTCCCACCAGATGTGAGCCAAACTGCGAAGGCACGGATGGTCGAACGTAACTAGCCTCTTCATGTCCGCTGATCTTAGGGGCCAAGTTTCGCAACCGTACAGTAGGGTCGAACGTACCGCTGCATTGTACACTCTACCCTTCAGGGCGAGAGTAATGTCCCCCCGCCACCATAGGTGGCGAAAGTTAGCAAAAGCACTTCGATCTTCTGCTATACGGTATGTGATTACGTCTTCGATTCCAAGAGCGCTGATACAACTTCTCAGGTAGTTGAATTTCCGAACGAATTCTAGCTGATCCCCAACAAGGGTCAGCGCAGGAGACGATCCCTGCCAACCTTAAACGAACGCCTTGCTTTTCCATGGTGCAAAGCAAAGCACGAATAGGCTGACAGCCAGTGCTAATCTGTCCAGCCCGGCTTCGCACGTCTGGGAGCTGTCACAGATGAGGGCAATGTCGTCTGCATACTCCAAGTCAAGAAGTCGTTCTCCTGGGAGCAGATCCACACCTTCTAAGTCGTGTCCTGTAAATGCAATCTCCATGACATCGTCAATAGCGAAGTTGAAGAGGAAAGGTGACAGCGGGCATTCTTGTCTCACACCGCTGGAGATAGTAAAGGGCGACGATAGCTTGCCTTAAGCCCTCACCCTACCCGTGCTACGCGCGTATAATGCTCGGATAATATTTACGTATTTCTCGGGCACACCTTTCCTGAGTACACAATTCCAAAGGGCACATCGATCAACCGAATCGAAGGCACCTTTGATGTCGAGGAACACGACAACGGTGGGCCGCAAATATGTTTGACGGTACTCCAACAACTGACGCAATGTGAAGATGTGGTCGATGCAGCCACGACCCTGACGAAACCCGGCTTGCTGCTCACGAATCTGGCTTTCAAGAGCGCCAGTCATTCTGTGAAGGATTATGGAGGCGATTAATTTAGAGGCGATGGAGATCAGACTGATTCCTCTATGGTTGCCGCATTCCGAAAGCGAGCCTCCTTTGAAGATGGGAACAATAACGGAGCGGCTCCAGTCTGTGGGGACAGTCTCCTGCTCCCACAGTTTCACTAGTAATTCATGTAAAGCATCAACAAGAGCAGAGCATCCGAATTTGAAGAAAGCTGGAGGAAGATCATCTGGTCCCGCGGCTTTGTTCAACTTCAACAGTCAAATCTCACGTTCCACCGTTATCTATGTAACCTTGTTATATATCATTGTACTGTCATTTGTAATTGTGGGCTACGTGTTCACAGACCGTCAGATAGAGAATTGAGCGTTATCGACCTCGCGGGATTCTGCAGGTACAAATACCGTAGGAAGGGACCAGCAAGTTGGTGTATGCATCCACCATGACGGTGAACGACGCTTGCTGTAACAAAGCAGTGCCTACATATCTTGTAACCAAATTGCCGTAGTCGTATTTCGGCATTAGCCTTCCCAGAAGTACGTCACTCTAAAACACTGGGCGGCCAGTTTCCAACCTGTGTTTGTTTGTGCAGACCCCTTTAGTCGCTGTACTCGCAACCCAGTCATAAAGCTTTGGCACCACCGTCATCGATCATTCACAGCCATGCATCTGCTATCCAGACACAATATTGTCGAATGCCCGAGTGCTGGTAGGTCGTCCAAAACCTTGGGCTGCGCTGGTGCCAAACTAGCCATAAGGTAGCTAATAAGTTGTCCTATTACCTTGTTAGTTTTGTGGGCGTTTATTAACGATAACTAATTCTATTTTATCCTTAATTCTGATTGCATGAGCCTTGTGCGCTAGTTAACAACGATGGGGAAAACACATTATTTTTTGATCATTCATGCGCAAACCGAAAGATTTATTCTGGGTATTGCATTTAGCTCTAACATACTGATCGTATCAGGAAATAACTTACTATGTCAGTTCATATTAAGCTTGTTGGAGCAATTTAGAATCATTTGCAATAGTTTGCTCTATCACTGCGTATGTAGAAAGACATAAGATTAATAGGCGAAGAAAAATAAAATATTTAATGCAATACCACTGCGTAGCAACCAAGCAAACAACTATGCAATATGCTGAAGATTTTCCTTGAGTCCAGAAATTATCGTTACAATTACAATAGGTCAGCATTGTAGTGAGAAGACGTACTAGAAAAGATTACATATTTAGGGCGTGTAAGCTAAAACAGAGAGCGCTGTCGACTTTGCTCCATGCAGTGCATGAAAAGGATTGTTTAGAATTTTGGAAGAAATGCTCGGTCAAGCGTCTACATTTTTGTTGAAAATAAAATCATCAAGTATCTGTTTAGTCAGTCCTCTGCGTCTGGAAATTAGTTGTAACGCATGTAAGAACAATATGTAATCGTTTTTGGTAGATCAAAATATAATACTTAAGAATAGTGGGACCAGTGAAGCAGAATGCAAGCAGTCATTTATTTAAAGATCAAATTATCAGGTACGGAAACGATACTATGTCTGGTGGTTTAGAAGGATTACTATCTAACCTTGTCAAGTGTTTCATCGACATGGGTATATCAAGATAAGTTTGGGCTAAATAATTGCAAGATACTTGACAGTCGATGTCCCGATTATGAGCTGATCACTCGCTGACAGCGATTAGAATTTGCATTCAAAATAGCATGCCTCATATCATCCCGAAGAAAAGTGTACGTTACACCACTGCATTTGGAACTTGTTAGGATGAGAGACCGGGTGGATGACTACAGCACAAATTCGTCCGGATTATTCTGAGGAGTAAATGCCTCAACGATTAGAGATATACATCCCATAACAACATCAGCTGCATACATCCATGTAATAAAGTTGCAGGTATAGGAGATCTTCGATGTATCAAGAAAAATATGGAGAAGCATGAATCGCTTCGTGTAAAACACCACGCTCAGTGTACAGGATGAAGGACTTTGCTCTTTTAATTTAAGCGAAGTTGCTGCAGTTTCTAGAGTAATGGGTAACCATGCTGCGCACAGCTGTATTTATTCCACTGTCGAGCAGCTGGATGGGTAGGGCTAATCTGTTGACGCTTCCAAAACATCAAATAATCAAGAAGCAGCAGGCGCACTGCTCTGAAATTTTAATCCATTGCCGATGATACCGACTGTACAAGGTACAATACAGCATCCAGTGTGGAGCGGTGTGTATTTTATGCAAACTGACATACATCGTTTGCCTAGGTGCGCGTGGAAATTCAAGGTAAAATTTGTTTCTCAAACTTTCAACATCATGCCGTGCATGCATTCCAACGAGTGCTTCATGAATGTTTCTTGGGCAGAAGGGTTATGCATACACGCCACCAAATGTCAGGGATCGTGCCCCTCCCTAGATGATGGTTGAATAGAGCGGTTAAGAGTATCGCGAGATACTCCGTGCACTATATTAGAGTGAGTGAGGATAAAGCATAGGGTCCGAAAACGTTAGTAATGTACACGTTGTTAGTAGCCTGTGAACATCCTAGTGATCAAGGGTTACTGCAGGACCAGTGTTGGGGAAGGACGCCAGGGAACACATAAGCTGTAGGAAGCACAAATTTGGCATTGAGTCTCTCCACCTCCACATCAGAAAGAGGCTTCAGGGAATTTAGGAACATACCTACACTAAAAGCCTTCAAGAATCACAGTAACCGTGTTTACCTAACAACATTCAATGTACAAACCACTCAGTGGCATTACATCTGCTGTTAGTTTCAACTTTATCAATTTTACCTAAGTAGACATGTAGTATTTAAGTGCCTAAGTTGCTTCAGTACTGGTGAATAGTATCCGTCCATACGTAGATAAATACTTTAAAAGTTCAAGATAAATCAATACAGAACTTTATAAATGCGCGAAGTCTTCCCACTCAAAGGGCCTGTTTTCTTCCGTATATTTGAAAAATTCGTTCGAAGCCGGAATTGCGTGGAGTTTTGCGATATTCCCTTTTGAGAAGCCTCGCCGTCTAATAAGTTTGAAGGCCTTTCCAGAGACAGGATTTTGATGTCGCTGTAAATGATTTGGCTAATTACTGGGACTCTGATCCGAGTTCCCGAGTGGACCCCACTTTGAACTAGAAAACAACTGGGACTTATTCGTGTAACAAAATCCAACTGTGCATTAAGTCCGTTATCGGAATTTGCCATAGTTTTAGACCAATTATTTTGATTAACATCCTATCACCTTTGTTAAACTCATCCACAACGATGCAAACAGAGCACGCAGTTTTGTGAACCAAACGGGGTAATAATTGAACCACAAATTTCGAGCTCAGCTGATGGCGTGTCGGGGCGGTGCTGATGATACCAAAGACGATGGAAAGCAATCTACTAAGAACTTCTGTTTTACACACCATCGAATGACAGCTGATTTTTGATGTTGATTATGTAGAGAGCAAGCTAGTTGAATTACACTAAGATTGGTTGATATAAATGACTAGCCACCTCCGTGACTCGGCGGCTTTCCATAGCGATCATAACTCACGACGAGGTATAATTTGAGTTGAATAACTTGATCGTCTACATTAGGATGTAACCAACCTTTTGAAGTATTATCATACCTGCGTTTGTATATTGCTTACTCCGCACTGTGGCACTGCATTTGAACATTTTACAAGTAGATAAGACACTTTGCAAGAGATAATTAGCGAACTTTGTGCTTTAATAGTTTCACAGTCTCTGATTCTAACTTGCTACGTAGCGCGGTGTTTCTCATCTTACTAAAGCATAGTTATAATGTTTGTATGCCGATATTTCTGTCTTTTTGACTACATGCGTTATAAGGTGCGTTTGTTCAGTGTCTCTAAAACATTTCAAAAATGTCGGCAGAGCAGAATAACGTCCATGATCTCATCACAATCCAGATAAAAATAGGAGAACAGCAAGAGAAAATTGATAGATCCGCAGCAGATAATGTAAAAATAGTGCCCCAAGGAGAAAACAGAGAATGCAGCATTGAAGCACCCTCCAGTGTTCAGTGTGCTTAACAAAAGTAAAGCCTATGTGCTTTTCCAACTATTCTACAAAATACGAGACAAGGTGGTTCTTAGCCTATGCTTCGTTTTGGCGTTATATGATCAAAAGTAAGTCGGACAGCGATCAATGAGTCGTTTGGCAATTGCTATGGTTCGTTACCATTCCAAGTTGGCGTAATTATGCTGGGTCAAAAATGAACTTCCCATACAATTTATAAAAGGATACAGAACGAGAAGCTGCAAGATGGTTGAACCTGAATCAAAATATATTGCCTGCATTAAGTGGTTGCCAGTCTGTACTAGCAAATTCTTGTTAGTATCTATGGACTAGCCGCGTCTAATTTGACATCATGTACCTAACTGTTTTCCTTATTCTCAAGGTAGTCGCTGGCCAATTCAGCTGAAACAGGAGGAACATATTTCACATTACCATCATAACCTCATTCATTTTTTGTTTAAGAAATCCCCTTTCCAGATCAACACACAGATGTGGTTGCTAGTTTAATTAACAGTCTTAGCTTTTGGAAAATCAGGATTAAAACGGTTTTGATAAATATCTTAAAACAATAGGACCCATAGGGCTTTATTTCAATTCTCCATGGAAAGCCACTTTTGCGATTCATTATAAGCAATCTGTTGTTACGCATTTATGCGCGTCTCTTACGGTATTGTTAACGGTCTTCAATACACTATTGAGTTAATTGTTCTCCATAATTGCATTCAAACATGGCTTGAAAATCTCTATTGTGGTCAGCTTCCATAAATTAAAATCGTCGCGCAATCTGACTCAGTCATTTAAAACTGGGCTAATCAAACAATACATCCGGTTGATACAAAAAATATAGTCATATTAAGCTTTCTTTCTGTGAATAAATTATTTGTGTTGGAAATTGTTCTTGCTTTCGCGGATTAACGCCAAAACCACTAACTAAATAAATTTGCTCAGCAGATTTATCAAGGCAGCATTTAAACCTGCTAACACAGAATATTAAAATTGCTCTAGTCGAAATGTTAAACAATATATACACTTAAACAATGATTGTTTCACTCTTTCACAGCATGCTTCATTAAATCATATGCATGTCTTATAATGGGCAGGTAATCTACAGGAGATGAGTTCCAAATTAGTAAGCACATATGATAGTAAACATAATTAAATGGGACATTTCTTGACTGTACGAGACGAAGAACGACTACGTAGTCTGCTCATTATTCACATCATTGTCATTCTTTGGGGAATTACGTCTGAGTTTCTCAAAGTAATACCCAACTGAGATTTGGTGTGTTCTATTGATTATAATTAATGAACAGAGACAAAGCGGTTTATAGGAATACATATAGATATTGCCATACCTGTAACTGTCTACTAAAGATCAAATTACATGGAAACTAGACTCTCGAAATATTTCAACTGCCCGTCTCATCTGGCTGTCTGTTGATATGGCTTAAATGCAAGCAAGCCATCAATGAACAATGAATGAATGATTTAGCACGAGTAAAAAGTATGTCCGTAAGTAGTTCCGTGGGAAGAGTAGAGTACAAATTGCAGTTATAAGGTCCATCTACTAAATACATCGTTAATTTAAGCGTCTACCGACTAAAATGCACTACTTCATAACGACAGTTTGAAATAGGAACAGGATGTGTGAAAAAGAAAAAAAAGTAAATAAAATCGCTCACTCGTGTGTTGCTTCATTTTACAGATGCGGTATGTTAATTCAGTTTAGGCACATTCAGGCTACTCGCATAAATATTTCAGCATGTAGCCTCATTGCCACTTTGCGGAGAGCGCCGTTAAGCACATGGCTATGTTTGCGTTATTTCGTCCTCCAAGTGAAGCGGACTATATCAAGTAATGCTGGTTAAAAATCGTTTTATCAAGGCGCTCGCTGAATAGCGTCAATGTAGGGGCAAGGATAACGTGAGTCAATAGGAAATTCCACGCACGGGACGCACGAAGTGAGAAAAGTTTCGTCGACAATCAAATTCATTTTAGTGCGTAGCTAGTGTGATCTGATGGCCTCTCAGATAAGCATTTTGGCTCAGCTGTAACAGATTGCGTCATTATGATGACCATAGACGTTTAGAGTTGCTGATAATAGTAAGTGGGCATTCTTCACGTTGAATGCTTTTTAGGGCCACGGCTAAATGACAGATATTCTAGCCATTCAGCGCATTCCACAATTCAAATATTTCGCCCTGCTGAACAGCTATTTCAACCTAACTCTAAGAAATGAAATAATGGTAGTAAGCTTTGTCATGCATTATATTCATGTTCTAAATTCTAAATTACAGGGTACATACAAAATGATGCTAAAAGTTATAGAGCTAAGAAGGGGAAGTAGAATTAATTTATTACACCGTGCATGTATATAGTTATGTAGCTTAGATTAATAGCATATTCAGTGGTACACAACAGTTTACATGACCTTTACGCCTCATTCCTGATAGTTTTATAACTATACGTAGGACGAAATAAATGGATTGGGGATAAAACGAATACGGAGCAAAGTTAAATAGTCACAGCAAGAAGCTACTTTATTTTACCCAAACGCTGATGAAATTCATCAAATAAAGTATGCCAAGTGTCCTAGCATATTCAACAGTAGCCCTTTCATGCATATAAAAGCACAGCTGTCACACCGTTTTCTAAGCTGTATCATCAATGATAATGCTCTCAGGCTTCGCCCTTAATACATTTTCTCAGAAACTGGGTGATTGCAATCATGCTACACACTGATTTCATTTAGACATGCGACGAATACAAGAAAATATTATTTGTAGCATAGACATCCTTTGAATGAACTAAGCAAAATGCAAAATCTATTAGCGATGCGTGTCTTATAAGCAGACACAAGCCTGAGAATCCTTATTATCTTGATAAAAAGTGGTGCCACTTGTTTAGATCATTTGCACCTATTAAATATATTAGAATGCACCCGACAGTTGAGCTTGGTTAATTAGGTTATCAACATTATCATCGATTGACTTTAGCTGAGTGTGAGAATCATGCATTCGCTAGGGTGCCGCAGTGCAGTATTATAAAACAATACAAATAACACTATAAAAGTTCGAAAAAATCAAGTAATGTAAGGTTAAGTAAATCTTATTTATTTGCAATAAGCTCCTTATTGAAGTGGGAATCTAAAGAAAAGGGGGACGGAGAAAGAAATTGTGCCTGGCTCCTAACCATGCCAGCGAGTGTGTCCAAGCAAACATGTTCGCTGTCTTTCGGACCCCAGCCAAGAATTCTGGATGCACCGACGAACGCTGCCTTCGAAGTGAGGGTTTTCATTCTCCTTGACAAAACCATTCCTTGGTCTGATTAAATAGTCCACAATTCGTTTACTCTAGAGCGCTGCATAAATTTTTGACACTCTAATGCCTGCTGATAAACACAACGATGCGGAAAAACTGTTACTTGGAACACATGATTGCGATATTTATAAGAAATGCTAGTCACTTGTATATGCAGACGTTTATGACACTCACTTGGTCTCTTTCGTTAACGCCTTGGGAAAGTATTTCGTCGGGCAACTATGACTAAATTACAAACAATCAACTATTTGATGCATAACTGTATATTTGGAAGATTGGGGCAATGTTACAATACTAGCAAAATTACCCAAAACAAAACAACTTTCGTGGATGACCTGTTTTATAAACATGTTCAAGTAAATGCTGAAATGTGGACATTTCACACGTCACCAAAAAAAATTTCTTATTCACATCTGCGCAAATGTCGTCATTGCTGTCTACATCGATTTACGGGTGCTGTGTTTTTTGGTTACATTTCTTGGACCGGTAAACTTGAGCCACGTCGTATCAATAGCACTGGTATAAACTTAATGAGATATTTTTATAAGGGAATAAAGAAGATGCACAAGGGATACGGGTTTGAGATATATCGAGTACAATAAACAATACCATATTCGGATCGGCCACAATGATGACCAGTTTTAACTGCTGGACTGAAATACATTTGTTGTGGCTAATGTTCAAGAGGCGGCGGGAACGCGACAGTGTTTCAATGCATTATGATTTGACTCAGTGTTAGTAAATGAGTGGCAAATTTAGGAATTCGTCTCATCTAGACTCACTCAGATAGCTAACAGACGCTCGAAAATGTACTGTACACGCGTTTCAAACTTTCGGGATTCGTCAGCAACACGCATTCTAACTTATTCTGGATGACCTGAGCGTACAGTGCTTTTCCGGGCTTGTGATGTCTGTCTGAGTGGGTCTTGATGTGACGAATTACTAACTATACTATTCAACTCCCCTACCACTCCTTAGTTAATTAGAGAAAGGAAGCAGTATACGTTCACTACGGGATCTCCACATGTATCGAGCAATTGTGATACTTTCACTGAATCAAAAGTATTGAACGCCAGTTAAGGAAGATTAATGTTTAGGCCACCGGTTTGAGACGACTACAATAACTAATCCAAGTACCCGAGAGGAGGATTAATTGCACAAAGTTCAAGCGCTTGCGTCATGATCTGCATGAGGTGGTCTAGTATATACACATGAATTAACTGGTGATATACATTAACAACATCATATTCATTCGCAACAAAATGGTTGTACTTTAGGTTTATATGATTCTGAATAACTACATACTATCGCTACAATATCCACTGTCGTTCCTCTTAAATTGTGGCCCTCCATCTTTCGATATCTATTGCAAAATTAAGGAAGTCAATATGCTTAGACTTGAGGACTTTGTTAACAACCAAGAATCGGCACAAAAACTGCGAATGAACATGGTGCAACACCATACATCACCAAGATATTGAGGGGAAAATAATATATAGACAGATCCAAAATAGCAAGAAAGGTTCAATTACGAAAAATAACATGTCACTTTGGGCTTTAGACAGAGGAATAAGCTAGATCTTGCATATTCGCCTAATGGCTATTATATTAGTTATCTGACGCGGCAAGCCCCGTTTAGGAATTCCTTTCTGAGGCTGAGTTCTGCGTATTTTAACAGTTAGTTCTTTTGAAAATGATGCTGTTCAAAAGAAAGAAATCAACGGTTGCAAAAGTACGTTCGTCGGATGGTTTATATTTTACTCAGTTATATATGCAATAAAAACATCACTAAATCATTTTCCATGTAACAAAGCAACTTAAACCCTTCAAACACATAGTGTAACCAATTTATAGTACAGCACTATAATACATAATCACTTAAGCAAAACTGATAGGATTACTTTGTAAAAGGTACATCGCTTCTTTGCAAAAATGCTTATGGGGCGCCCGTCTATACTTACCCTTGAGCAAGGACCTTCTCACCTTCAGTCTGACCCAATCTGGCTTCGAAGAATGAATAATGTTAACTATTCTCTACAGCATAATATACGCACCGGTATTCTTATTCAGTAAGGCTATCGCTTAACAAAATAGCTCAAGCTATCTCACTCTTAACAGTAAATGTGTATTATTCTTACAGATGACCAAGAAAAATAGCCTCTTAAAATTTTTATTGTGTTACCCCATCCGTGGTATGAACCACCTTCGCAATTAGTGATCAGCAAGAGCCTGTATACATTTAACTAACTTAAAATCTTCGTATTTGCCAAATTTAATTAAGAACTTCAAAATTAAGCAGGCACAGCGCACTCATTTACTTTTACTCAAATAATGGATAACGACATTAAATTTCAACTAATGTTGCTTATTATATTCATGATATAACCTTGCCTCATTCTTTTATAGTAACTGCAAGTGCATAAATGAAATGTTAAAAAAACACGCTGCAAAACTGAAAGCTTTAAAAAATCAGACGCATCTCGTTCATCGGGAAATATACCCCATTTTTTTATTTAAATTGCGCGATCCTATTTCACAAAAGGCTAATTAACGTGTAGAAGCAGTTAATTGTTATCAGCTATACCCATTGAAATTTAAATACTCTAAAGCGGCTCTGCTTAAATGCATTTGTAAACAGGAACAAAGCAACTCTGAGTGAAATATGGACTGCTAATTCTATAACCTCCTGTATGAGTATAACGTATTATTATTGGCTACATTAGAGTGTTCGCGGTTTCTCCGTAAGATATATAAAAACAACTGGAAATCCCCTTCAGTCAGCCAAAAATTAATTTGTGTCGGAAACCTAGCGAATAATCAGTTTAAGATTGCGAGCCGAAGATTCACAAGAAGCGTTTCCTTAGCTAATCATGAAACTAGGCAGGAAACATTGTAGTGACCTCTGCAACGTCAAACTCCAATGTAACTCAAAATACTTGCAACTACAAATCCAATAACTTTAAAAGTCGGCATAGAGAGTGTCACGTGATATTTCCAATAGCTTGCTATGTGTTAACATTTGCTTTCTATTGATTTATGTGAAAACTCAACTGATATTTGTTTCAGCTCTTCCTCATGTGCATCACTAAATACCAACCAACGTTATATATTTACTTCATAACATGAAACTTAAACTTATTCATTACTAATAAACAACTCAGGTAGGCAGATTGAGCTGAACGCAATGGCAAGTACGATAACTTGGAAGCTCACTTTTCTTCGTTTGCATTTTGTTGTGGGAAAGTGATGCAATCTTTTTCTATCCGAACTATGCTTACACAGACTAAGGCACTTTTGCTGAGTTGACCAAATTATTTATACCAACAGGGCAGAATTACCAGAAAAACTAGTTTTGTTAATAACATTTAAACCAGTTGGGTTCATCAAGTTTGCCAGAGGAAAACCCAGGGTGCAGAGTGTAGGATAGGGAAATTTTGCTTTCTGAGCTTTAAATATATTTATTGGTCCAGTTTAGAACCAACACCGTGTTTTTGAAAAGAACAGAATGGATGACAGCGTCCATTTAACACAACAAATTTCCACAGTCAAATAGAACACCAGCTGAACTCATCGGAATAGAATAGGCCAGATGATGGATTATAAGTCACGTGACAGGCAAGTCTTCGTTGAGAAAGAAAATAGTCCCGATTTGCCATATACACCAATTTTATTTGAAAATTAATTGATAGAGTCTACAAGCTTTTGATTAATTTGACATATGGGTATTAGCCAGTAAAATCCGGGATACACTTAATGAACAAATTACAGATGCAGTTGAGAGCTGTGGACACCAAGTGAAAGCAGATATGATAAAGGTCTAATAAAATTCTAAAATTTCTTTAATGTTGATTTGGTGATGGAAGCAGTGTTTCGTTGGATTTCTCTGTGCACCCATTTGAATCTAACTAACTGGGCAGGTTTAGATAGTAAGGTTTCATTTGAGACTAAAACAGTGACCATGGGTACACAGTCCAGAAGTTGTTTACAAAATGTTAGACAATTTTTGACCAAAATTACGCGTACTCACGAATGCCATCAAGTTTATACAAAAAAAGATAACCAGTGAAGTTCATTGGTAAGCAGATAAGTTCAAAAGGAACAAAAGCAGAATCCACCGTTTAAAAAATAGCAGTAATTAAAAATAAAATAATTTCTACTAGAAGCAATAAACTTATCCTTAGTTTAATGCTGGAGGGTGTATTTTAAGTTCATCACACTTAGTTAAATGTTCAAACGGAACCGACGTAAGCTAATAAATAATAGATAGCAACTAGCATCTGGCATGCTTACCATCGGGGGATTTGTATAAATGCAATATAAGGTCGAACTTGAAAATAAATAGCATGGTGTTTTCATGGTTGCAAGAAAGTATTTACCAATAACAAGCGTATAAATTGCACCTAAATCTTGTACTACCTAAATTATCGGTAGTTTTACTCCTTTTTGAAAGCCCATTCTTGTATTTGGTATTGCCACTGTATAACTGAAATGTCCTTGAACTGTTATATATAGTATTCTAGAAATCAGTCGCATTATTATGCAGCTAATTTATCATCCTAACTCCCAATCAGCAGGTTTAGGCTAGTTTGGAAAATACTAGACTCCGGCGTTCCGAGCTTTCAGGTATCCTCCGTCTTGCGCCTCCAAG
This sequence comes from Dicrocoelium dendriticum, assembly GCA_944474145.2. Lineage (NCBI taxonomy): Eukaryota > Metazoa > Platyhelminthes > Trematoda > Plagiorchiida > Dicrocoeliidae > Dicrocoelium > Dicrocoelium dendriticum. The sequence continues at coordinate 32,732 of CALYDF020001796.1, forward strand.
CTGACCCCTGCCGGGTTTCGCACCCATGACTTTAGGATGTCCGCAGCTGGTGCCACTTCAACGTGGGTAACAGCCACTGACCTGCGTAATTGACAGTAGACTATGATATAGCCCGGCTCATCTTTGACTGCCATGCCAGTTACAAATTGTGCAAAGGACAGTGGCTAGCCTTAAGAGCTAGGAGATTTCGCATAACACCTATGTAGGGCATGGGCAAAACCTATACAGGCAGGTTTTATATTACTTATATATTCTATTATATATAAATATAATAACATAAAAAATATAAAAATTAACTGCCGATAATAAAACAAAAATAGTCCACTGTCAATCACGCAAATCCGTGACTGTCACATATAGCGATGTGGCAAAAGCTGCTGGTATCCTGTAGTCGTAGGGGCGGAAGCCGATAGGGGTCCACTGGGAGGCGCACCACTAACGAGACCCAACAGGTCGAAACACGGATGTCTGGTGTTTTTCCAGACAAGCCTAAGCTTACTATTTGGAGGAGAGGTTGATGTATTAGCTGAAATATATACCAAAATCCTCACTACTAATTAACAGTCACATTTTTGTCGACTAAAGTCGATGCATTATAGCAAAGAGATAAAGTATGTAGGTCAACTTGATAGCCGAAATACAACCCTAGATAACAATAAGGTTACAAAGTTTATACTTTATTCATGGATAAAATATTGGCGCATGTGATGAAAATGAACAAACTTTTGGCGGTTCAATACCCTTCCTTTCACTGAACATTACGGCGCGATATCTTGAACCTTATGTTTATCGGTTGGTAACGAAATGTTAGCACACCAGGTCCTGCGTCACAGCTAATAATTTGTTTAATGCAGGGGAATACATTTTTTAACATCACGAAAATGTCGATGAGCTTGTTAATCATATGTGCCTCTCTTGCAAATCACTGGTTTCTATTATTGAACATCCTTTGCATAACAAAAGAAACCATAAACACAACCTTCTGGGAAAGATTTGCTGCAATTATCTTAAACACCACCTCCCGAAATACAGCTTGAAGCATGTAGAAGGGTTAATTAAGTTAAAATGCAAAATTGCAAGACTGCAGGTGCAAAAAGAGTTGTGGAATGGTGTTTAAACATGAACCAATTTCCCGCTGCTTACGGCAAAATCCTATGTAATCAAACGAATGCCTGGAATTTAAGACGGATAACCAGGAGCTATCTTAAACAATCCGCTGGGAAACTAAAGCCATACCGAGAGACGTACTTGCACAAACGACAGCAAATCAACAAATTAAAATTGGTGTTACCTCAAGTTTATAAACATCTAGCGTAATACTGTGCGTGAAACTAGGAAAAGCTGGATTAAGCGTTTTGAAAAGACATTGAACTACAAACTATTTGAGTCTATTTTACTTTTCGATCCATCGATATATGTAACTAATCTTACCTCTATCCAATTAATTCAGCTGCAACTTGAGGCACTGTCCTGTTGTGTAAAAGTTTGTGTTCCCCTCAGAGCATAAAAATATAGAAACCCAGGCGCAGCTCGAGGTATTCTATACAAAACTGGATGGACTCACATCAACCTGCAGAGATAACGACCAGTGGCTAAAAGTAAAACTCGTTGATCCAAAACACCAGAATCGAATTACGACCTTCAGACAATGATCTCTCATACAGTCCAAGCATTTAAATGCCTTAAAGCAACTCGGATCCGAAGGAAAATTGGTTATCCATTACCCAGACAAGTGATCTTGCTCCATGATCTTGGACAAATTCACCTATGTGGAGAAGATGATAACGATACTTAATGATCACACTAAGTTTGAACCCGATGATAACCCTAACAACCCGGCTAAACTAGAGAGAAGGATGAACACGGAATTGCGGACTTTGTTAGAAGGAAAGTTCATTACCGCGGCAACCGCAAAATTCTTAAGACCTAGAGGCACACAGACACCTCGTCCTTATGGACTGTCAAAATTACACAAGGTGAATCTCCCACTAAGGCCAATCTTATCTATTTGCAACTCGCCGCAATATAAGCTGGCTAAATGGCTAGCGACAATACTGGATGATGTTAACAAGTCAACAGTTAAGGACAGCTTAAAGGACACGTTCGAACTTGTGGAACTGTTGGATGGTGTCCAGGTATGTGGATAGTCTATGGCTTGCATCGAAATAGTCGTATTAATCACCAGGGTACCATTGAAGGAGAATATCCGGATCATACACAATCTTGTGACTGAGAGCCAATTTGTACTGGCTATTCCAATGTTCAAAATTAAACGACTTCTTCTGTTAGGTACATTAAATATGAAGTACTATTTTCAAAAGCAAGAGTTTCGGCAGGTGGATGGTGTTGTAATGGGTAGTCCACTGGGAGCTCTCTTAGGGAATATTTTCATTACTCGCCTTGAAAATCTAGTCAAGGACGAAATCCTCCAATCCAGGATATTTCGTCTATATTTGTACAATATATTTGTTATTTGTGACCAAGAGGAACAAGTAATGAAACTGAACACCAGATTAAATGACCTGTATCAGAACATCGGGGTGACAATACATCGAGAGCAGAATGATAGCATGCCGTTTCTTGACGCCCTGATCGAACGCAGAACTGATGGGTCCTTACGTAGATCAGCATACCGTTAGCCGATTTGGAAGGTCCAGTAACTGAATTTTTATAGGTTTTTACCCTAACGCTACAAACAGGGATTGCTACAGACCCTGTTTGACAGCGAAAAAATCTGCACGCCAGAAATGCTAGATGAAAAGGTGCGATTCCTCACTAGCACCCTAGAAGCAAAGGGTTATCCAAATTCTTTCCCCGCACAATTCAATAAGAAAAGGGAGCAAGAGAATTAGCTTACCGGGCCAAAGCTTAAAGTTACATTGAAGCTACCGTTTAATGGAGATGATATGGGGCCAAATATTTCAACGGCGTTTGAAATCCGCATTTGCGCGAGTGTTTCCTGCGGCGCGACCCGTACTACTATACACAACGACGCGAATTCCTACACATTCGCTTAAACCGCACCTACCTATGTCCAGCCATTTACAGATTATTTACAAATTTATTTGAAATTTACATGTAAGGCCACTTACATAGGAATGGCAGAGCGATAGTTGCGGGTGAGAATCACGCAGCATGTCCCAACGTGAGTAAAGATTCACGTTACGAACCTAGCCCCGTCCACAACCCAACGTGCGCATCCAAAGAACGCAAGTAGCCAACATTTTAAGACGCCTGCCTCATCCATCGCCCGCCATCTCATGATCGACAAGTATCGTGTTGACCCCACGCGTTTGTTCAGTGGGATCTACGCGTCAAACAACGCTCATGTGCTTGGATAAGCTTAGGCGGTCGAAAGCAAACAGCTTGACCCTAGTCTGTGTGTGCAGAAGGACGCGTTCGTCACATTGGCTCTACCCTGGTAGTAAGCCAATAGACAGCTGATGAATTGACAACGACGTGTGTGCGCGTGTATGTTGGTGTACGTACGTTGGTGAATTTCATACTTCAAACTCTGTCTCAACTTTCTTAATTCTTCATGATGTTATTAATTTTCACATTTTCTGTAGTACGCACATGAGAATATGCAGAGAAATTTGTCTGGAATCAAATGGTGCAGTGCTTTGATGTTAACGTTTTTACTGTAGATTCCAAGAGCAATTTCTATCATTTGAAACAGAATAATATTTGTTATTCCTAAATTTACATCACTCACATACGTGAAACCAATGAAAATAAAAGAACTATTGTGTCAAACGAGATATATCGGGTAGCCAATGACGATGGATAAGTGCAAACTGCCAATCCACCCTGGATTCCTTGTCACTGTCAGCTTCTTTAGGATATGCGGATAGCCTTTCATGTCTAATCTGATGCATTGTCAAAACATTTCTTCTGGTAAAACCTATGTGTCGGTCAGAATAACTAGACGGCATACTTTAAGAAGACAGTTTCATGTAAAATGTAATTTTATACGTCACGTTAAACTGTCATCAGAATAATTTCAACCGCAAAAGTTCTATCTCTGAGAAATGTCTAACTTTATGAAACGTGTTATGAGTCGGCTAAATCTAACACGTAAATTCTCTTTAGTCTGAAATTTGGTGCATCGAATACAAATAACTGGCACTGTAGCTATACTAAAGATAGAGAAATAACTACTGGCTGGCCAGATGCAATAGAATGGTTGGTTATTCAGTTCATAAATCAAGTCAGTAACATGATGAAATGACATGGAGAGATAACCGTTTATTTAAAACCAGTTTTCTTTGAGCAACTCTTCAAATGAAAATCCCTTAAATATGTCTAAGAGAAAACAATACGCGCCTCAGTTAGAAACATGCAGAGCCACACATCATCTTGTTCACAAGAAAATCGTTTGGGTGTCCAGTGAAGAAACCACTTTCTCACAAGGTTTCCATTGCGTATACCAATTCACATATAATGTAGACAGCGTTTCTGAATGCACTGACGAAATTCTAGTTGTCAGTGTGAATGAACACACAATTTAAAATGGCTGCGCCAAGTGACGGAACGCTCGACGGTTGCAGTAAACAAATCAACAATCAAGGTTGATTCAGCAGTGAGGAATGGAGCTGTGAACTTGTAGGAATAAAATGGTGGAAATAGTTACCATGCCAATCGCTGCGAATGATTATTCCTAATGATAGTTATATGAAGAGTCCCATTTTTGAACAGCCTTCATTGGTTTTTGTACCACAGTGCAACACCAAACTTAGCTTGATCTAAGTTGCTTGACTTCACTGCATTTTTGTAGTTTTGGACAATAAGGGAGTAGTAATCTAGTTATAACATGGTACGCTTGTTTAACTACAGTTAATTAAATACGAGCCATTACCATGAATATTTGGATTTTTCAGATCTCGATGCAGATACGGGTGCCATCTTCAATCCGCTTCTCAGTTATGCTTTTGGTGTGTGTGTATAAAAGCTACGCCATTTTAATTCTTTTGGCTATCTTATATTTTAAAATAATTTACATACAATTTTCTTTATATTTACTGCTTATTTGAAATATTTGTTACAAGAACACAAGTCAGGTGAATAAGGATACCTCAGTTTTATAGCAACAGGTGAAATAATGTAAGAATACCAAAAAACGATGTTTTTGGGATGATTGTGTAATATCGCGCGAACGCTTCAGTCACGTAGGTGCAAGTAAAATGGCATTCTAAACAGAATCATTTGAAATTGTTTTTCAGTAAAATGTTTTACAATCGGTTAAAGTTGCAATAAAAAATATGTCCCATGATAGACGCATTTTCAGCATGTTACCATATCGACTGCATATGGGAAGAAGTGTAATGATCCTGAAATATGTGTTTTTAAATGAAAATGAAGCAGATATCAAGTGTCACTCTAACGAACAATAGGGTGTCAATAAGAAAATTACACATTTCTTGCACAGACTGTCTTGCGGTGCTGAGTGACTTATATGGGAATCTTTCTTTTCATCTTCACACGCATTCCGTTCAAATTTCTTGCTGGATCATCGTCAACATCTTTGGCCACTTCAAACCGCAAGTACTCTGTAGTTAATTTTGTATTTTATTTGCTGGAGGTTGCATGGCTTCGCAGGAACGGTAACAAAAGAGATAGTTGCGAATGTTTTCCCTTTCTTGGAGACCACTCACCATATTGGTACTGTTTCGGTGTTGCTCCTTCCAGCACTGACACCCCACTCCTTTCCGTTTGGACTCATCAAATGAAAATGACCTATACTAAGGGTGCGACTTAAAGTCTGATCGATTTAACGGCTGACGACTTGAGCAGTATGTCACCAAGATCCATAAGGAAGAATTTGTAGAACAGTAAGGGAACCAGTTTGATTAGAAGTAACCTTCGTGTATCTGGCTTGCGACATGCAGTCTCCATAGAGTCTTCGGTACAGCATTGATTTGCCTACGAATTTTCACTCTCATGGACCGTATCCAAAGTGGATCGGTTGCTTAGTTTATATTTACCTTTGTCGATGGCTTCATTTCCAAGTTTTTTTCGTTTGTTCATAACGTTCATTTAGTCTAAAATTACCTTGACTTTCTTGCTAGCTTTTATGATTTGCTCGATTGGACACTCGTCCATTAGGTCACATGTTTATTTTTTAATCCAATTGCATAAACCTTGGCTGAAGTTTGAACCAGTTCGCTCCACATGGTTACGCGCTTCTTCTTCGGTGTTTTTGAACCTCCTGGTGCTCGATTGTTTCTATGCACAATCTGTGGAATTTTTATGGCTGTACTTGCATAGCTCGACGCGAGCGTGCGCCGACCATATGCTGCTCGGCTGACCAATTTGCTTCCGGGGACGTGCTCACTTGCTATTGTGCTGGACTGCATCTGTCTGGTACTCCGCGAGATGTCTGGTAACATTCGATTGACCATCTGTCTAACATTTCCACTCACAAATATTTCCAGCCCCAATCACAACCTTTCCTTGTTCACTTTTTAGAATGGCGTTGCAATGGGTTTCGTATTGCCCTTCAATGCATGCGCACTTATAGTCATGGTCTGGGATTGCAGAAATTCTCTCCGATTTTTTCTGCTGATCCTTACATTACGGTGTCCGCTCATGACGCACTCATCTCAGTTGCACCCAATTCTGTCGAATGACGTTGCCTCCAACCTTGACTTCATAGCTCATCCCTCCCTCCCGGCCTATCTTCCGCCATCATCCTTCGGATTCCCTCACTGACTGCAATCATACATCTTCTACCTTGGCAAGTGGTTGAAGGCTTTTCGATCAGCGAGCATAGTACCTATTTTGCTTAAGCATCCTATTCCCTAGTCGGTCGTGGAAAACATCAACAGGCGCTATTATGGGCTATAACAGAGAAGTAGCGGTCGTTATTAGTGTGCTTGTTTGGCGACTGGATAGTTGCTGTGCAGGATTCGCTTCGATATCAGTAGATGGCGTGTTCTTTCCATCCATTTGCATTATGTAGGGATCTTCCTGGCACTCATTGGCTTTTGTAAGTACCTTCTTTGCCTCCGTCACTGCGGACTCAGCCTTTCGGTTTTGATTGGGTATGGTATGGTCTAGTTGGCCGGTGACGAATATCCCACTGCTTTCTCAATGTACAAAATTATGCATTATTAACTGAAATCACCATTAGCTGAAATCACCACCTTGAGTATTCCATGCCAAACAAATTAGCCCCGCAACTTATCACCACGACCTGTTTACTGGTGGTCGTAGAAGCATCGATCTCGTAGTAGTTGCTAAAGCAATCTGCCACAATCAGTTATTTCCCTCCATCGTTGGCAAACGTGTTCAGTGCAACCATCTGCCAGTGTCTGTCAGGAACGTCACGAAGGATCATCGATTCTTTTAGCTGTCAGAATTCATGTGTCCTGCACGCCACACCTTTGGAGACTTCACCGAATTTCCTTGAGTATTCCGGGCCAGAACAACAGCTTTCTAGCTTTTGCCACACAGTTGTTGATTTCTAGACGGGTGCAATGTCTCAGCTCCAAAATCGAACCCTGCAGTGGTTTTGGAACTACTATATCGTTGCCGTTGAATATTAATCCATCTTGGGTAAAGCGTTCGTTGCAAAATAATAGTTTGAAGTACGCTATTTATGCAGCTTGTTCATGTCGCCTGGCCATCCGTTCATTATCGTATGCTTCAGTAGCCTCACAGTTTGTCCTCCTCTGTGCACCTTTGGAGCTGCTGCAAACGTTCCGTATTGACGGTGATCTACTTTTGTATGAACCATGCTTGGGACTTCTTCAGTTCCGGGCATGTCTGACAGGTGTGCTCTTGACATTGTGTCCGCAATGTGCATCTGGGATCCAGGCCAGTAGACAATCTCTAGGTCATATTTCTGCAGACGTATAAGCATCAATTGCAGATAACATAGAGCGGCTTACTTTCGATCGACAGCAGGTGCTTTTGGTCGGTAAAGGCAGCGGATTCGCAGCCAAAGGTTTAGTCATTGCAACGCTCTACAGTCCTCACTGTACCTGACCGTTTGAGGTAAAGCATTTGAATGATGTTAGTGCACCCATTTCTTAACAAAATATGCCCTAAAGCAGATCGATACACCGAGTAAAATGGACAGCTTTTGTACAAGTAAGCAGCAATGGTTGGCATGTGATAAACATGGCACTGTTCAGGTATTTGACCTGGTATGAAGATCTGGTCCACGCATTCTTGACCGAGGCGAAAGCCAGTTTATTGTTCTTGGTAGAAGAACCCGCGGATCGGGGATAGTCTGCAGAGCAGAAAGGATGCCAACGTTTTAGAAGCAACCGGCATGCGACTAGTGCACCTGTGAGTACCACAGAATGTGTGAGCACATTTCTTAAAAATAAGGACCATTACTAACTCACCACAAGAGTATGGAATCTTCTATTATTTCGATATTTTGGATTACAGCGATGTAAACCTCTTGACAAGTGTTGGGTCGCCAAACAGAAAACATCTTCGGAAGAAGCGGGTCAGAGAAACGAGACTTGAATGATTGAAGTGTCGAAAGTTTACGAAAAGCTCAGGTTCATTAGGTGGATCCAAAGAGTTGATCAAACGTATGCAGCTTGGTGTACTTTTCATAAGAGTAGCCAATGGATGGGCATAGCATTTAAGGTAAACACGTTCGGTCAAACGTTCTACACTTCGTCGCATTGTATCGATTCTTGACTTATGCTGCTCACAAGTAGCCTCGCCGAAACTAGGTATTCTGAGGTCGGTGAACGGAATGAGCGGAAGAGTTTGCGCAAATCGCCGAATGGAACAGCAGTCTTCATCTTCGACGCGTGCTGAGACTACCAAGTTTCGCCCGCATTATGCAAACTTCGTTGGAGTTGCCGATTGAGTCAGGGGCATAGAATTATGAGCTGACTCTGATGGCCCATTTTGACGGTGGTCAAATTGTTCTAGCGACGGAGTGTAAAGCCAATGTATTAAAATACGTTAGGTGAGACCACAAAGCGATTAACAAGAGAAAACCTGTCTTCGTGCAAACAAGCCCAGTGGGGTTCAACATCCTGTAGTGGGCTACAGATCAATGAATCTGATAGTGCGGTTTGACAGCTCAGTTAGACAGAGGAGTCAACTGATTTCTATCAGTCTTACGGTACAGCTTTTTCTGGCGCACGCCGAGGAACATGCAGAGGTTCTCACAAACCAGCGCGTGATTTGAGTCGAGGTAGGTTGACCAGAATGACCTATAATCTTTTATACGGCATTGCTGATGGAAACTGCTTGTTTTGTTTTCGGTCTGGCACCAGAACTGTGTTGACAATGGAGAGCACCAGGCTGTGGAACCTCCCCTGCCATACCTTTAATTGGTGTTGGAGAAAACAGGTAGTTGTTTTCGTATCATGTGAGAAGCCGGTCACTATTGTCTGTGCGTCGCTCTGTAGGAGTATGCTGATCTTCAAGATGGCGTTCATATGGAAGCGGGCGACCGATCCGTGCATTAAAATCCCAGCAATTATAACGATATCTGACTTGTCCCTTTCACCGAGAAGCAGGTGACGTTCGAGGTAAAACTCGTTTTTGGCAGTCGCTGCTGCCGTCCGTTGGAGGGTTGCAGAAACGACAGCCGTTGCATATTGCTTTTCGATGTTTGGTGATCCGACATGATCCCTGAAGCCGAACTGCGCATATTCAAAGGTTAAATTCTAACCCCTTGCGCAACGCAACTTCGGCTTTCTCAATAAGTGCTACCCCAACGACAGCCAAACTTGCTGCAGGTGCTTCTGTGTCAAGGGATAGACGCAGTGGGTATATGCTTCCGCCATCAGAAGAGGACGTCAGCCTGAGTGCACTGCTGGGAATCTGTAACTGGGTTTCGAGAACACAACAAATGTCAATGGTAAGAGACTAGGTGACGCGCCAGGCCGACTTGTTGACCAATATGCTTAAGTGTTCGTACTTTGAAGCAGGCCAATTTGGACATAGATCGAGGTTGCTCTATGGCAGTCGACTGAGCTTTTCAGGTGTCATCAAAATCGGGATCGGAGGTGAAATCAACGGCGGCGGGATTGCCAACAAATGAAGTTTTGGCATGTGATGGCAGTTTGCAAACGACAAAATCAGCAGTAACAAAATAGTAAAATGAAGGTACATCCATGTTATTTCTCAGCCGACAAGATATTACCCGGTTACTCGGAGGGAGGTAAAATTTGACTTATGGGATTCTGACCAGAGGGTTTTGGCCCAATAGCCTACCTACAACTCAGTGGTGCAAAGTTAGAAGAACGCGTTTAATGGGCGCCGATGACCGACTTAACCGGTCATACGCCTTCTGTTTGGCCACTTGTCAAACTAGGGCACAGTTCACCAACAGATTCAGATTCAATCTGAAAGGTTACAATAAGTTATTAAAACAAAACAGGGAACGATGAGCTTAGTTAGTTACGTGTCACGCCCACTATGTCCCTGCGTTGTTAAACGGACATGCGTGGCTTTTGCGGGGAGAACGCTTGACAGAGAATACTCCCCACGTCGTCGAATACTCTCTCCGAAAGTTCCGCTGGAACGTGACAGAACCGAACCACCCATCTGGCTCAACAAGGGGCTAATTCAGCAAGCCAACCAGACAGCATAGGCCCCAAGTCATTTGTGGTAGATGCCACGAGCTTGGCTAAATCGTTATCTTAGTTATTCCAGCCCACTCCTGACGAAATGTAGGTCACAACAATGTGGAAGCGCGGAATGATCACCCCCGTTTACAAGGAAGCAAATCGTTCAGTGCTCGCAATCTACCGCCCGGTTACGCTTCTTTTTGCACGTGCTAAGACCATAGGATATGTCGTTGCAGATGCAGTTATAGGATATTTAGGAAGGTACCAAATCATTTTACGTGAGCTGCATGAATTCCACCAAAACCGGTTAGGTAATACGCATCTTTTCTTAATTTATGTTAGTTGGAAGGAATCCGTCGATGCTAGAGAGGTGAGTCGATGCCGTTAAACCGTGATTCCACTTATGCATTTGATCACCATGATCACCAGATTCGTCCTCACAAGATTTGGAGATACAGGATAGCTGATTCTATCCTAGGCTAGATTCATTTATCCCTGCACCAACGACGCTTGAATGTGCAGATTCCAAGGAACCACTCCAAACCGGTAGAGCATAATTTTTACGTCTATAAATTCTCCATACTAAGACTACAATTATTCCCCGTGTTCTTAAAATACCTCTTGAAACCGTTGCAATTGCACTTTCTACTCGTTGCGGACGACATCAATATTTGAAGGACGATCAAACGAGTAGACAAGAAGTAGCACATCAAAGTAATACGAAAGCGCTTGTGATTGTTCGACCCAGAAAATGCTGGGGTTTAACCCTGTCAAGTACAAAATAATGACCATAAGCCTCCAGAGTACCGGCCAATACCGAATAGCGAACACGTCTTTCGGTGTGCTTCTCATGAAACTAATATTGGTGTGTTAGTGCAGGATGATCTCGGATGTTAAAAGCAGGCAAATATTGCAGGGTACAAATTCAGGCAGCCAGTAGGTCTACTTCGGAAGTTTTTTTGCTTGGTTTGATACTTCTTCCATTTCTGAAGTGGTAAACGCGTAGGTTTGACCACACGTTGCATACGCTATTCAGATTGGCACCTCCGGGAAAATCTCACTGCTCTTGAGAAGACACAACGGTGGGCGACGAAATGTTAATGTACTGAGCCACTTCTATTACCAGTTAAGATTATGAACTCTGGTAATCTATAAAGAACAATATATTCTTCTACAAGGCGGGCACATACCTTTGCGTCAGATCCACCAAGACTCAGCATCCATATCCACCATTATTGAAACTCAGCCATAAAACGTCAATGAGAGGTCAACATTTGAAGTTTCCGACACCGATAGCTGTTTGGAATGCGGTCGGTAAGTTTTCTCAATTCGCGTATTCCATCCGTTGCTCTTATTTTCGCATTTTGTTATATCTACTCCTACGTTGACTAAAGTCAAAACCCAAATTGGAGATTGGTTACTGCACCTGCACTTCATGATTTAACCCAAGTTACAGGGACATGCGGAAACGTAACCAAAGTATCCGTACACTTTCAATTTGCGGTCATTCCACCGTTACCCGTTGTTTTGATACATGCATTTTTAACCTGACACCTTACTTATGGCAAACTGTTAATCTTTTGCTTTTATATCTATGACAGTTTTATTGTTTTATTAATTCTTAACTCTACTAAACCAGTGAACTACCGAGTTAATGCTATCTGCATCTCTGACACGCACATGAATTTCTAATGAAAGATAAAATAACCAGCATGACCAGAAATGGGTTAGACGATCAGGATAGTTAGTCAGTTATTGTCAGGTTTACTTTACCTTTTAGCTAGCATGTTTAAAAATCTTAGCTCGCTCGGTTCCCTACTATACATAATGCAAATGCTGTCATATTAAGATGTTGGAAGCCATTGTTCTGCCAGCTACCTCTTCGATGCAAAGTGGCATCCAATATTCCTCTACTGTTTCTGGATGATGGAAGTGCCAAATGCTGTCAAAGATAAACATTGGTAATTATAAGGTAAAGCCGTACGGTTCCTTTCGTTCTCACTTCGAAGCACGATGGCATGAAAAATATGCAAGTAATTTAGTCGACATTGGTATAGACTAGTCGGTAAGGTATGCAAACTTGGTCCTTCCAAAGTCAAGAACTCCTAGTTTGTAGCTTGTTAGGCAGAAAGTACGGCTTAATTAATAATTTCAAAATGTTTACTTTTATTTCCGCCCATCAATAGAAATCCTTTAATAAATGTTTAGTACATTTGAAACAATTTACTTCGAAATTGCAACAACCTGGTAACATCCTTTTATTATGAAATAGTATGTTGTGGTCCGTGTACACCTGCATAATTTGATATCATATACCTTGTGAAGCGTCAATTTGTGTAAATAAGCGATTGATTTAAGAGCTTTGTAGTTGTCGTTGTTATTCCACATTTCTTTGTGTACAAAGGAACAATGTATTAAGTTTAAATAGGAAAGCAGGGCACATTTTGCTCGATGCAAATATTATGTTAGCATCGAGAAGAGCAATCTAATGGATGCGCGCACCAGATTTCTATAATTGCCTGTTTTTAACATACTTCTTGGAAAAGAATCGCATAAAACGTTGTAGAGTAATGAATTTATAAGCAAATGCATATTTTAGGTCAAAGATCTTGAATAAGTCTAGGTGCTCTATGTCGCTTTCGGCCCTGATTTTTCGGATCTGATGCAATTTACCATTATAAGCAACTAAACACTGAGGTCGTTCACTAACCTCTTCGTGTTCCTAGGACAAATAACGCAACTCAAATGTTTATGGTCACTAGTTTTAGTAGATTTGAGAAAAAACGGTGAATGCTTGTTTCAGCTAACGGTGCCTGAATTTGTTTGCACATTTACTTGAGATGGTAGGCATGCAGCCAATCTTTGTGGTTCGGTCTGCTTATCATGCCACGCGGTTTTACATTGCATGAATCCTCCGAATTGGATATCATTCTTTCATACCAAATCGGTGTTTGCAAACGGTCGGTGGTTACCATTTAGGCAATCAAAATTTGTTCACGAGAATATTTCCGTATAACTTTAGTGATACCTTTTTACTGCACAGACTTGTCGTATCTCTTGTACTACTTTCCTTTGAATTCCTGACCAATCTTTTAATTAAACCAACTTCACCACACGCATGGAAACCATAGTTGTTGGCACGTAGTACAAATTTAGTCTCATTAACTGAAATTCTCACAAATCGAAATATAGCGTTGATATTTGCTCATGACTTCAATGAAGTATGAAGAGCTTAAAGTGATTACCTGATTAGTCTCGTGGGATGGCTAGAGTGCGGATTGTGAAACCAAAGTTAAACAACTCACATGGCAAAATGGAAAATGTGGGTTGTAAGCGATTCACCAAACGGTTCTACGCTGTTACGGAAATTGCTGGTGGGTACCTATTCTGGTTTGATCTTTTCCTTACTCTAAGTGAAACTGATTATCCCATGTAAAGAATTAAACAAAATAAAAAAATTATAGTCCCGTTGGTACACAAGGCACACCAAAAAAGCCATGACCAACTTTGTACAATCAGATATGAGACAATGGCCATTTGATCAAATATTAAACTTGACAATGTTAATGAGTAGATGTTTGAGATCCAAGATATTAGATGTGGCTATGACATATATTTACTTGTTGACATAGTACCTAGTTTTGCGAATGCAGTGTTAATATGCGCGAAAGATGAAATATATATTTATCACAAGTAAATGTTGAAGTAGTGACTCAACTGGCGTTTTGGTCAGTTGGATTGGTTTGACCTCCAACGGATTGCTTGCGTCGCTATTCGCAGTCACATCTCGTGCAATTCTCGCCCGTTCGTCGTAAAATATGAAGTGAGATCTCCTTTGGCCGCGTTGAATTCTTATCTTTATCCCGTTGGAGGAACCGTGAGCCACATGGGAGTGGGGACTGAAATCGATGATTGAAGATCCTCCGCCAGCCAGCATGGTGGAGACACTCGGAAAGAGGGGCAACGGACAACAGGCAGCCGAGTAGACAGCCAGACGGAAATGCAGTGTAAGCGCTCAAGAAAAAGTGAACAAAATGAAATAAAAAATTAATCCTTGAAACATTGTGTAATGTGTACTTTCGTTGCCGTAATTTATATATATATATATATCTATATATGTAAACGTATATGTGAGTACTTACAAATCATAAGCTGCAGGAAATGCGAAGGGATGCGAGTTGGGGCTGGACGCTTGATAACAGCGAGGAATTTGAAGCCTTGCAGCGTGTATAGGGTACCTGAGCTTCTGTATATACGAAGCTAAGTCGCTGCGTCTAGCAGAATGATTACTTCATATGATGTTTCTGTGGAAAAGTAATCAAATCAAGCTCAGTAATGGCAAGTCAGCTGTGGGGCTGGATGCCCGTTTACAGCAAATTGTAGGGGAATTACTAGTGTAAAACCTATGTGAAGATATCGGATACGAGATCAAGGTGCTGCGTCGCGCAGGATTTATCAGCCGCTCTACCTTGCTAAGAGACGAGATCTAATGCAAATAGAGTGAGGGAAAGCAGGTGATGACAGTGAACACTGGTTTACCTTGAAGGGCCAAATAGATTGTGGCCAATAAGTAGATAGTTGAGCAAGAACACGTAAGAAGCTAATGTGCTGCGTCGCGCGGTGTAATTAAGTCATCTTTCCTTTTTGCGAAAAGCGAAGGATTACAGGTTGAGTTATATAAGCAACTGATGTCACCGGATGGTCGTGTACAGCGAAGAGCCAATGCCCTTGGAGCCGGTAGGTGGGTACGTGAATATGAATCGCTTACGAGGCTAATGCGCTGCGCCGTGCAGGGTGGTTCAGTCGTCTTAGTTTCCTAGGTGAAAAGGCCCTAGAAAGTATACGAGTGGAATATAGGTGTCGTGGCCGGACGCACACTTACAGCGTAAAGCCAAATGTGTTGTATTTTTCAAACAGTACGAGAGAATTAGTACGCATGATGCCAAGACACTGCTTTGCGCAGGATGATTAAGGCGCCCAATATTTCTATGGGAACACAGATAATGTCTACTGAGTAATTGCAAGCACGGTGTGTGTGGCTACATGCGCGTTTACAGTGAATTGTATAGGTGTATAATAAAGTAACACCTCTGAAAGCCGGTGGATAGGACACGAAGGCGCTGAGTCGTGTAGGTTTTTGAAATAGTTAATGATTGAGACAAATTAACATGTATCAGGAACACGTTTCGTTTGCTAATTACCTGAAGAAGTAAAACGTTTTGTAGACAGTTAAGCCGAACGCATTGCGTAGAGAGTTGAAGTTGGTAGACTCTTAAGTAGATATTGTGGCTGATTGGCAGCAGATCGTAGGTATTAGGAATTAAGCATTAGGTAAACCATGGTGAGCTCCCCAGGCTGACGCTCATATCTACCGATGTATAATCCCAGGCTTTGAGGTTTGTGTAGGTGGTTGAAATGGAACATACCCACAGCGGGTTTCATCACTGTACATTGTGGAGCTTTAAGCGCTTATCTTTCACGTTTGCGCCGCATACCAAGCTAGGATTGCGTTCCCTACCTGTTGTCACATGTATGCATTCAGCATTTGCAGAAATGTAGACCTCTAAGTTCCAAATTTCCTTTTGTAAGCGATGTTTACTGACCCTTTTACAAGCCTTTACACTCTGGTTGGAACAGCCAAGGTTATCATGCATGATTTCCTAAAATTGGTTTATCCGAGAAGTAGGTAACAGCTAATGGTCCCGTATGAGATGTTCAAAGAGAAGCAGATAATGTAAGATCACACATTTCATGTCGCCACGTTGAACTAGATCAAGATTTCTGACGACTACATTTTAGTCATATCGGTGCTTTCCTGCGGTAACGGCTGTCTGTCCACTGTCTTGTCATGCCAGCTCTCAACATCGTGAGAATGTAGTAAGAATTGGGATTGTAGCACAATTTAATGTCTTTGATGCTGACTAGGAACAAATGTGATCACAGCACCAATTTTTCGTATAAATTACACTTGACTTCCGATGGCTCGGGAATGGAGCTGCTGACTCCCCAATTAGGCTAATGTTAAAAGAAGTTGTTTTGTCAAACAACACAGGGCAGGTGATTTTATAGGTTGAAGCTTTTGAAGGTGAATGAGTTGGTTAGGGTAGTCAAAAGCTTTGGAGAACTAAAGATAAAATTAGTCCATTTGTACTGTGGTATTGACTTTGGCTAGCAGCAACTTGGCGAAATCCGTGCTGATGTGACACTACTTTATTTCCATTTCGAGGTCTCTTACGTATGCTTCCAATATTTTGGACGAAGATGGAAGAAGTTGATTGGACGGCTGTTCGAGGGCTCTGCACAATTCGCACTCTTATACATATGAGAGAATATTCCGTGTGATTTAACCATCGTTGAAGTAAGCTAGCTAGCGGTTCGGCGGCATTATTGGCGACTGTCTGAGACTGAC
>CALYDF020001798.1:0-28402 GCA_944474145.2 Dicrocoelium dendriticum
GTTCTCGCATGCAGACTTAGACCTGGTAGATCACTCGCCTCCGTCACGCGGATTCGTATACATTCTTACATGTGTCGGCCGCCTCACCAGATGGCCAGAAGCCATTCCCGTAGCAGGCTGCACCGCTGAGACTGTTATCTTGGCCCTCTTGGCCCGGTGGGTCTCGCACTATGGATGCCCATTCAAAATTATAACTAACCGAGGAACGCCATTCCAAGCTTTACAATGCGAGATGTTCTGCCACTTTTTCTGCTGCCGCCGCATTCATCCACAGTGTATCACCCGGTAGCCAACGAGTTAGTTGAACGGTTCCATAGGCAGTTAAAAGGCTAGCTCTGCGCCTCCTTCGACACTAGCTGGAGTGAAAACGTTTCCCTCGTACTCTTAGGCATTCGCAGCAGCATCAAAGCTGACTTGCAATGTGTCCCAACACAGCTGGTTTACGGCACAACGCTACAGTGGCCAGCAGGATTTGTTTCACCTCCCGCATCACCGGGTATGCCTCCACTTAACTTTGCGTCCTCCCTAGGTCAACGCGTGCGTTCACTACGCCCCGTGAGCAGACAAGTGATGTGCAGATGCCTAGCAAAATCTATACCTGCACTCACGTCTTCCTCCACACAGTCGCAATGCGGTGTCCTCTCAAACCTCCATACAGTGGCCTTTACAGAGTCCTGAACGGACTCC
Organism: Dicrocoelium dendriticum; assembly: GCA_944474145.2. Classification (NCBI taxonomy): domain Eukaryota; kingdom Metazoa; phylum Platyhelminthes; class Trematoda; order Plagiorchiida; family Dicrocoeliidae; genus Dicrocoelium; species Dicrocoelium dendriticum. Next base: position 688 of record CALYDF020001798.1, read on the forward strand.
AAATCATTTCACTTTAGGGTGTGCCTCGAGCGCCTCGTAGTGGCTTTTTTGACGAACCACTTGCAACCCATCTTGATGCTATCACACACGCACGCGCACCTGCCGTGACTTTCCGAGCACTGAATATCCCGAAACCCTCTGTTCCCCTTGAGCCGCAACCTTCCCCACCTCAAACCCAGGCAATCGACTGACGCGGTAGACTGGTCAAACGTCCGGTCGGTTTTCCAGATTTTGTAAACATTTTCTATGTTCATTTACCCGCATTTTTCGTCTTTAGTGTTACTCGTACGTCTCATGCACAAACGTTTTGTAACATCGACAAAAACCCAAAACATTTTGAAATCTTAGAAAGCTTAGTTGCCTTTATCATATATGCCATGTACGCTCTCCGGCTTCAAGCCACTTCCAATGATCCATGCCTACTCCATTTGAGTCCTACCTTCCATAATCTATACCGCAGAACTGCCAAGACAACCCTCACTTGACTCGCCGACCGGTTCAACGCAAACCCCGAGTACCTCGCCAGCCGACCCATGGCCTCCTTCCTCACCCAAGGAACAGAAAGTGGACCTCGGCCACAGACAGACACGAAATAGTTGGTCCTCAAACGCCGCCTAGGCGTTGCCGTTGTGGGCGCCGGATTTCATCGTGGAATGAGGATCGTGGACTAGAGTGCGGTGGGGGGAGTGACACCACACAAGCTCACCGTCGGGTCTGCTGCAAAGGGAAGGTCCTGTCTCCCGTTTCTCTGGACTAGCCAGTTTCTCGCCGTCCAATCAGCCAGCCTGGACGGCCCACCGATGACGCACTCTGGTTCACACGATCATCATAAATAAGAACTAACCAAAGCCTGGACCCAGTGAACTCTGCTACACACCCCACCTTTGAAGCCTTTTCGCCAACCCACGCAACTATCCGCACCCATCCTTACCTTTCGTTTTCCTCCAATAACAGCTCCATCGAAGGCTTTCCTCCTTCAACCTTCTAGAGGGAGGACCTTAAATTGTAACGGAAAACACGCCTTCTGCATTTTTTAACATTGAATTCTACGATTGTTTTAACCTTCAACAGCTCCACTTGTTTTATTGACTGCACATCATTGAACACATAGTGTTTTTGTGAGTATTTTGCTACAAGGTTTCGCGCTTTGGTCTATTTGCTTCCTATTTATGTAGCCTGCACAATGTGCGTTGGGTTCAGTCGCCTCCAGCTTCCATACTGTCCCGTATTTGACACGTCGCTTACTTGCCATTGAGTTCCAACTAGTATCCCAGGCCCTACAAACATATGTGGCCACGGCGAGCACTGTGCTCAACTATGCAATCTGCCTAAGTATTTTCACAGTGGAATTCATGGTAGGAGGAATGTATCCTTTTCTGCATGTATTTGTATCGAAGCCATCGGACCGTGGACTAAAGAACTACAAATAGAGAAATAGAACGCGAAAAATAATGCAATCCTGAGGTTAAATAACAATTAAGCAAATTACAAAATTGAGATGCGTCTCGATGTTTATTCATCGAGTACAGTTCCACTATTGCTCTGTGAAAGAAAAACGAATGGAAGAGCGGCGCTTGTTCAAGTCAATCTTATGCAAATAGTGTCTACGCAGTTTTGTTCGTAAACATCTGGACATTTGCGCCACAATTACTAATGCTGACAATCAAATTAGATAAAGGAGTCATTCCGCTATATGAAAACAAAGCATTGGTTACGCTGCGAGCACACTCAAAGCACCTACTGACATCTTTTGACAACAAGGCTGCGAAATACTAATAGCATAACCAAAGGCATGCGAAAAGCCTAAGTTAGTACATAACATTTAGTCAATATTGTAAAAATATCCACGTATTCAAACAGGGATGAAATCGCCAAAAAAGAAATAATTGGTGCAAATTAGCTTGTAAAGTTAACCATAAAGCGACGCAGGTTTCAAAGCACATCGCTGATGCTGAAATTTAGTGGAGTAAAAATAATTCATACTACTAATGCTACAAAAATCCCCGCCAGAACGCAGTGCACCTTCAGTCGTAGGTTCTTGGCAAGTTATCTGAAGTGGATGCATTGAAGTACCTGTGAACGATCGGAGATCAGAATGGACGTTGAAGTGTACGGGTACTGCACTTTGATCCAGTGTCCTGGTGTGTGAATGCAGTGGTTAAACACACAGCAATGCTAACAACTACCACCTGATGATGCAACTTCATCAAGCTTTCTTCCGTGATTAGCAAACAGAAGAGGCACGGCTACATCCAATTTACCTTTCACAGCTTCTTATCACGCAGAGTAGCTGACAATTCCTAAAATGCTTCACACTCCAGCAATTAGCTCAACGCATGCAAGGAAATGTGAGATAAATAGTGAAAAAAACAAAATAAGACGTTACTATAAACAGCGAGCTATTTATCAACCGCGGCAAATGTAGGAAATGGGAAATTTTATGTCTGGGAATTTCACAAATACCCCAAGCGTATTTAATTGATAGGAATGGCACATTCCATTTACAGCGGATAATTCAAGGAACAAAATCTGCAATGCGCTAAGTCAAAAGGCTTCACGATAACTAACTTACGTTGGCCTGAGGTTAAAGCTAGTGATACAAGTTAAAAACATTAGACGTACAGAAATATGTGGTTGCGAACACACGTAAACTATCAATACATAGGTTTGGTGCAGTCAAGTAAATTGACCGAATTCAGCAAAATCAGCCTCAATATGGCTACATGCCTTTTCATCTATCACCCCTGAGGACACTGCTAAGATAGCGTGTAAAGAACATTGAGTGCAATTAAATTGTGCTGATTCCCTAGCAAATCGATATGATGTAGACTGCGTTTGCAGCCCCATGGACAGCAGTGTTGTATCACGTGGTTCCTCAGTATGTCACAAACGGTCGCGATACGTAGGACGCACGATGCTGCGACGTTCGCTTAACGCATTAGCCAATAATACGCGCAACCTTCGGTAACGTTAAGCTGGTTACAGTGTTTGGGACGTACGCAAGTACATGCTACTCGGTTATTGACATGCAGTGTAGCAAGTTGGAAAGCGTATGTTATCAAGCTGATTCGAGGAATGCTACTGCAAAACTTTCACACAGGGTAGTACAACAAAGATAAATTTTAGAGATTTTCTTAAACAAAGCCGCGTTTAAGCATATGGATTCTAAACACTCACCCATGTAAATCGCCGACAAAAGGACAATACATAGGACTGCTGTGTTCAAAAATTTGCGATACATTGTTTGGTGTTAATGTCAAGTTCACTGCATTTGGCGTATTTATACCTCACTGAATTGTGTTATTATTTATATTAAGTAGGCCAAGTCAGTGCTTTTGATGAAATTCACAACAGAAATGTACCACATCCATAACATTTAGATACAATATTGAGGCACACCCACCAAATCAATGACAATGTGTGAATGTGCTTCAGGTATGTCCGCAAATACACATTGTTGGACGTTCTAAAATGTTATGCAAATATCTTTGCCTGATTATCTGTTAATTGGTTTACATGAGAAAAATAATGACAGGATGATCATGTTTTTGCTTTAATCGTTACAAGCAATAAGTTCTACAAATCGGCACAAGTACTTTGTCCAATTTCGAACCGCGAGGAAGCTTACAACGTGCTAATTGAGGTACATCCAGGTTAACCATTTTACGTGAAGCCGTCCTTTCCGGAAGGAGCGTGTCTATTGGATATACGAAAAACCGATTTAACGTTAGAATTACTGAACGTGGTGTTGCACATACGACAAAGTTAAATGTTCTCAGCGATTTCAAACTTGGGTGTTCATACTATTTAATCCATCATGTCCTTGAAATAACATTTACGTACAATCCGCAATTTGCATCATTCCAACTGCTTAACTAATAAACTGCAACGTGGTTTTTTGAAGTGCATAATTAATGCGGCATGAGTGTAAGCGAGTATGCAGTTTACGCTTTTATGTATCCAGTGTTTCTTTAGCTGTACCGTAACTACCTGACTACTACTACTACTTAACAACATTTATGCATGAAACAGTATTTTTGCCATTTGACATGATAGCGTTTTTCAACATTTCATCGACATTGCATGGATTCACCAGTTGCAGTTCCTGACGTCATTCGATAGGAATACAAAATTGTCGCGTATACTGATCATTTCTTTAACCAAGCCGTCATAACCAATTGCTCAATCACAAGCAATGTACATGTAACCACTTTAGTGCACTTGGCGGCCTTAAACTTTATTTTATTTCATGATGCGTGCAATCACAATTGGCATGCGTTTTATTTTTAGCTGGGCTGACATAAAAGGGGCAGACATGGGCATGCAATAACTCGTTGCAGTTGCTGACGCTACAACGTTAATGCAAAGGTTAACGTAATAGTTACTGAAAATTGGTTTTACTTCTGCGTATACATATATACGCTAAAACTATGGTTGGATTTACTCATCGAACGATTGTTTAAATTCTAACCAAATAAACCCGGCAATCATTAAATTGCTGTATAGACTTCCACCAAAATAGTCTGTGTAGGCATCCTCCAATCAACTTATGGACTGTCTGCCCTAGACTAACTTTTTCCGGGTCATGTGGCGCAACCAGACCATGTAGTCAGACGTTATTGAGTTGTTATCGGTATCCACACTACGGTTTCGAAACGGGAAAATATTCTCGTTTTGACATCTCGTAAAAGTTCGGTTAGTTTGGAAATTCTTGACTCTCCACTGTTCAGCAATACGTGAAATTAAATGCGTAATCAGTACACGGTCAACCAACTGTAGTTCTATGGCAGCGAATTAGAAAGGAGCAACATAAACGTGTAGCCATATATAAGTGCTTGTTGCAGTAGGAAAGCACAGGAAGATCGTTTTGTGGTATATAAAATGCTTCAATTTTGTGCCCTTAAAATGTTTTAGCCTCCTTTCTTTCTGTTTTGGAAAAGCTTTGTAGAAGCTTGTAAAATTTAGAGGCATGCATCATGGAAAATATGAAATGCCAAAAATGTCGACGAAGTGAACTGAAAGCATCACTTTACTTTGAATGATTGTTCGGTTGAGGCTGAGCATTCCGTTGAAGCGGAACGATTGCTCTGACGTTGTGGCGTTATGCTTGCTAGAACTGGTAAGATGGTGCCTTTGCGTTGTAAAGTCAGAGTTTTCAAATTATGCTAGCCTGAGGCGATCCATACTGATCGTCACAGTTTTACCATTTGTTCGCTGGCAAATACGTTATAGGTTCTGTGTGCAACACGGTAGGACGTTACATTTCGTGGATGCGAACTCTAGTTTCCACATATCACACCATGTTTCGAGAGCGCCGAGATCGCGTCGAATGTTGGACAGGCCATTGCGTACGCAGCTAGAATCAAATGAGAATACCACTTTTATATCCTCCTCAAAGAGATAGGGAATGCCTTGTTGGAAGACCTGGAATACATTACTGAGGTACAGTAAATCAGCAGAGGACCAAGGACAATGCCTTGGAACACTCCGCTGGGTACAGATGCATTTTTAGGCGAGGCGTCGCTCAGTAGCGCTGACTGCGTTCAGTTAGAAAGGTAAGAAGAAAACCAAGAAAGGAGGCTGCCCGGGCCACCAAATACAGCTAATTTTGTCAACAAACCTTTGTGTAGAACCCGGTTGGATGCCTTTTTCATAGCTAGAAAGATGATGAGCAGTGCTTGACCCAGGTCTACTGAGTGTGTAACGTCGTTTAAGAATTCAAATTGGCAAGTTTGACAAGATTTAGTAGGCAGGAACCCATGTTGGGACCTAATAATAAGGTTGCATTGCAACTGAAAAAGAAGTATCCCGTTCTTTATTATTCTTTTTATGCATCTAGGCGCAATGGGTATGTGGCTACTAGGCGTTAATGGTAAATATTTTGTCGGCAGCCTCCTTTGTGTCGGGGTATGATGATTGCGTGTTTCCATATAAAGGGGCAGTTACCGCTCCATATAGCAACCATTTAATAGTAGTATAGGTACACATTGCGCCAGCGCAATAGCCCAGTCCTCGATAGATGCCCTTGTAGCGCCCAAAAAGATAACTCTTATCTTTTATCTACAACTTACTTGTTGACCGATGGTACATTATTCCTTCTTGTTTAAATCATTCTTACAATCGGCTCGACACACAACTTCCTGGTAAGTTCCCGCGCTCACGTGTACGCTCTCGCCTCGCTTCATCCGTCCGCTGCTTATTGTAGCCCATCGAATACAATCCGCTGTGTCCGACTCCCATTGTCTTCTGATATCCACGCTTACATTCGCGCACTGTCTCGGACTAGTATTAACTAGTCCTACAAATTGGTGACCCCGATTCGCACGCGCGAATTCCACGTCTTTTTTCCTCGTTTGTATTTTTTGGTGAGTTTGTTCCTTTTTCTCGATTATATACCTATATTCATTTGTTTCTTGCGTAATTTTGGTACTTTTATCGTATTTCGTTCATGCTTTATCTTTCGACTCACATTTCAAAAGTGGCATCTGAGTCGTTTCACAGCGTAAACATGCTTACTTTGGCTGTTCCAAGTTTCATGGAACACAGCCCCGAAGTATGGTTTACGATATTCGAGATCGAACTGGAAAATAAGGACATTACGGCGGACCGTCCACGGTACATTCAGCTCGTCCCACGCCTTCCTTCGTCGGTTGTGACGCTGATTGAGGACATTCTACTCTTCCCATCGAATGATGCAAAGTATGAAACCATGACGCAAGCGATTTTAAAAGAGTTACGGCCCAGCGAACGAGCTCGATTCGAACAGCTCCATGGTCTCAAACTTGGAGATCGCAAGCCATCGGCGTTGCTCCGCGAACTTCAGCGCACCGCTGCTCATTTATTCTGGAGCGAAGAAGGGAAAAAAGTGGTGTGGTTTGCACATCTCCCAGAGCCATTGCAGGTAATGCTGTCTATGTTTGTAGATACACCCGTGAAAGAATTAGCTACCAAGGCAGACGCTGCGTTTGAACGTCTTCCGCAGCAGACGACCAGTAGCTCCGGTGACGTATTCTCACCGATGAACACCGAATCTAATATTTGTTCCCAATCGCTAGACCGACCTGACTCTAAAGATGAGGAAATTGCGCTACTTCGCATTAAGATAGCAGCAGTGAAGGCTTCGAAGCAGTGGGTGCCACGGTCAACTGCTGACCACGTTTTGGCTACCGTTCATTGCGACTCGTCTCTGTCTGCACCGAGTACGTCTCGTTCGGCAGGAAAGCGCAACACTTTCCCTGCAATTCTCAGTCAGATAATACCAACCCGTCGGAGAAGTTTGTTGGCATCACTGCCAATACGGTGGAAGAGCTAGACGTTGTCGGGCCCCCTGCATTTGGCACGACCCAGCTGCTTCAGGGAAAACGAATAGACCGCATGCTAGCACGACAAACGTAGCATTCAATAAGCAACCAACTCGCCTGTTTTACGTTAAGGATTGCCGTTCTTCCATCATATTCCTCATCGACACGGGAGCGGAAGTCAGCGACATCCCAGCGAACGCTAACGAAAAGCACTCAGAACCTACCTACAATTTACGTGCGGCCAACGGTTCTCCGATAGCTTCATTCGGTCAGCGCATGATGAACCTGGACCCCAATCTTCGACGAGGTTTTCAGTGGGTCATCATGGTTACGTCCGTACCCTTCGCAATTATCGGTATCGACTTCCTCCGACATTTTGGCTTGCTTGTTGATGCTGGTCGCCACAGACTTTTAGACGATCGTACTAAACTAGGCGTTGAAGGCGTTCTTACGGACGCCCCCATAATCAGTCCCGTTTTTCGAACCGCCGATGTACCAACCGTTTATGCGAACCTACTGTCCGAATACCCGCGACTGGTACGACCAGCTGCAGAGCTTCCGCCAGTCACGACAGCGGTCGCTCATCACATAGTCAGGCGCGGTCAGCCAGTTAGTGCACGACCAAGACGGCTTGCTCCTGACAAACTACGGGCAGCACGAGCTGAATTCGACCATATGCTTCAGCTCGGTATCGTTAGACCGCCTAACAGCCCAAGGGCGTCACCTCTGCACATGTACCCGAAGAAGGTCATGGGGGACTGGCGTCCTCGCGGCGGCTATCGATCCGTGAACACGGTTACCACACCCGATCGGTATCCGATCCCACACATAGTGGATCTTACCGCCAGTTTGGCAGGTAAAAATATCTTTAGCAAAATCGACTTGGTACGCGCATACAACCACATTCCGGTAGCCGAAGCGCACATTACTAAAACTGCCGTGACGACTACATTTGTTTTGTTCGAGTTCCTGCGCATGCCATTTGGTCTAAAGCATGCCACGCAAACTTTTCAGCGCTTCATCGACCAAGTTTGTCGCGGCGTAGACTTTGCTTACGCTTACTCGATGACATTTTAATCGCGAGCTCTTCACGAGAAGAGCACATGCGCCACGTACGAACACCTTGTGCTCGTTTATCTCAACACGGGGTGACGATCAACGCAGAAAATTGCTCGATGTTGTCGATTCAGTCAACTTCCTCGGCCATCGTATCTCCTCTGCAGGCGTCGTGCCACTGCAGGATAAAATTCAAGCTCTTGGTGCTGCTAATCAAGCTATCGGGTAAAATATTGCAATATGCAGATCATGCCCAAAGGGCAGGCCTCGTTTTGTCCAGAATAAACTATTTATTTAATTATTTTTATTTTCTGTAGAACTTACTCGTTACGCCTTTCTTACCTTTATTCTGCTTGAGACTTGTCTCAGGGGTATCTTCTTAAGATTCTCGTGATAAAAGGGGTAAAATATACGTACTGTCGTAAAAATAAAAGGGGCCAAATAAAGGGCAAAACGGCAAGTGGCACGACTGGGTCGTGCTCCATTAATTACCTAAAACAACTTATGGCAACGTTTCGAAAAATATATGTGTCCTTTAGCTTACTTCAACATTGTAACGTAACGGAAGGTAACCCATCCAGCACACCTGACATAAATCCGTTACTTTTTGTCAGTACCTCGTCATACCATGACGGTTGACAAAAACAATGCACCAGAAATTAATGCACATGTGATGACAACTAGAACATAATTGGTATTATGGTGTAATACTAGTACAGAATTAGGCTAAAAGCCAATACTAAATCACTTGTCTGCAAGGGCGCTTGTTATTTAAATGTACTGGATATCGACATTTGAATCCAGGCAGACAGAAAACCGTAGTAGCCAGCCCGCGTCGTCCTCGTTTTGTTGCTGGTTAGCTACGGGTACTCTATATTGGTGAGTTCATTTGGTACAGTGTTATTGCCGGGTTTCATTTGCTTAGCTGTAGTATATACAGCGTTATGGGTTTCAGCTAAATGTAATGCCCTTGCTCTCACGTTTTGTTTTGCAAGAGAACTTTCAGACGAACGTCGCAGCGACAGCTAAGTCGCCCATTAGCAATACCTGCACCGACAAAATTTCTCGTAGTTGCGGCGACAATAACTTCTCCTTCATACGACCAGGAGGAAGGAAACCTAGGTGTAATATTCCTTAGTTCCATATATAGATGAGGAATACTGGGCTCATTTACCTCCCCTTGGGGACGGCCCTCCTACAGTGCGTTCCTCCTAAGGTAAACGATTCTTACCTTACCCGTATTGTAAAGGCGACCATAGTTCACCCATGGCGAATACATCGCGGGCCGTTCATGAGGAACTCTCTTTGGAAAGCCGTGGTAATGCCTTTCGGCGAGTGTTGCGTCTATAGGTGGGGAATTGCATACCGTCAGCCACATCTGAGAACAGCTTGCTGCATGGGCTGTACCGCGTTTAAGAGCTCACCGCAGATTAATGCCAACTCCTAGATCCACTGTAACCGTTGCAATGCCAACCGGTACCTACGGGTATTTGGGTTTGTGTAATTGTTTGAGGAACATACTACGCGGGGAACTCAATCCTTCTAGTAGTTGCATTTGGATCCATTTGCATATTCATGGACTTAAGCATTTTCCATCATCCAAGCTGCCAATTTAGTGCAACATGTGCTGCCGCCTGCTGGTGATGCTGCCATCATACCTGAAGTACAGCACGTCGGATAAGATAACGCTGTCCAGAATCCCGGAAAAACTGCACGCGGTGACGGCAGTCACCCTCTTCGGCAAGTAGCCTAGCTTGCCGACAGTGATGAGGAAGGACTTGGTGCACACACTCGATAAATCCTATCTGCCGACGCCACGACCCGAGCTGCACCCTCAGTAGCAAAGTTTGCCTCTACATTGGAATCAGTTGACACCATCCATCAACTCATTCTTTCAAGCAGCTACACCTCCCTTGCTCAACCAACTTCCACGTCGTGAGGCGGAAAAAGCACTGGTTGCAGACCTAGACGTGTAAACTACTGGTAAGCTTCTGGTAGTCCACTACAAATCACTTCACCTCAGGAACTAATACGGTTTTCCGTTCGCCTTCTGTAATAACAAAAGGATCCCTGATTGTAAGTTCATTCGGGACTTACTACCTTGCAGGTGCCACTGTCGCAGACCTATTTCATGACTTACAAGAAGCCATCACAGATATTACACAGCCGGTAGCAATTAAGATGGGTGAGATTTCCAATCCCAGTGACAGTATGCTTCTTTCCGGTAGATATTACTTGCCGTTGGGACCGCTTATTTGGAAAGCTGTACGACACGCTGAAGTCTCTGACCGAGGCTTCGCATCACTTGCGACAGCAACGTAACCCGGACTTACCAGTCCCGTACACCACGGCGGATGCACTACATTTATATGACGCATCACTTCGGGATGCAAATGGTCGAATTGCCCTGCTAAGCGGCACATATTTTCTTAACCGCTGATAAAGAACAGTAGCCTATTTATCCACATAGCGAAAATGTACATCATGCCACCCGGAACATGCCTGCAATAGTTTCTCGTAGTGTTGGAGTCAAAATCAATTTCTCCGGTGTCCGAGGTACGTCCGCTTTCAGACTAACGAGGCTTTTCTCTGTCATCCACTGTAATTTACCAACGTTTTAACGTGACCTTCTTCACAGAAATCCGACTGACCCGTTTTGCATCATGTGGCGATTCTCCCGAAGGATTTGCCAAGGAACCAAAGAAATGCTGGTGCACCGTGCGACACTATACAGCACCGCAACCTATGGGCACAACGTTGGATTCCACGAAAGAAGTAATGAAATGCAATAGTATGATCGATTTTTGATTTCCGGGTTGCAGAAGCGGTTGAGCTGCACAAACTGTATATGCAGGTATGACACTCAGGTACTTAGATGCAACTGCATATTGTATGCGTATATGTGGATATATATTCGTTTGCTTCCTTTTGTAGATTCGTTTTCCAAATCTACATCCTTGGTAAGCGTGTGAACATAAACTGTGTTTTGCGAACGTATGTATTCAGTCTAAGTGAACAGTGCAACAGTGGAAATTGCGCAGAATGAAGCCATCTCTCATAGCTTCCAGTGGTGTTGCTCAAGGGCGCGTGCTAGGACCGACCCCGTTTTCGATGTATGTGAACGACTTCTGTACTAGTCTACGACATAGCCGCCTCTTACTCATCGCTTAAGATCATATAGGATTGTCTCCCGATTTCAGATATTTCCATACTTGGAGGAATACGCCACGATCTGAAGTCGTTAAAGTCATGGTGTTTGCAGTGGCAAAGGAATTATTCCTCTGAAAAATGGACCATCATGTACCAAAAGGCGTGTCTCGCTTTGTCGAGAATAAAATATTTATTTATTTATTTGTTTACAAATTACCCATACTTGACGGCACCTTGGACTGAAATGGCACACCTATCCAACTCAATACGTTATTCAAAGATTTAGGTTTACGGTCTTCTATGAGCGTCAACTCCTTAGAGAAGGTGCAATTTCAAGTTGTAAGGACCCGACAATTGGCTATCTTAATAATCCGGCATCCAAGCACAGTCGAGGCACGACTAGAACTATACCGGAGTCAATTGCGCCTACACCTGGAATATTGCATCATCAGCTGCAGCAATTTTGAATATCAGGTTACAGAGTGTTCGAAACGGTTAAACGGCGGTCTGCCGAAAGGTTAATACTACCAAATCTACCGCTTAGTTACCTACGGAGGTGTGAGCAACTCAAACGCCAGCGTCTGTGGTTGTGACATATTAACTTAAACGTTGATTCGTACGTATTTTAAAACAGCAAGCCGTTCAAGGTGACATATTAACTTGACGCCAGGAAGAAGATCAGAATTTAACCTCTGTAATAAGTGCTGCTAATTTGCTTCGCTACCGGCGCTGAGGCACCTATATTCAAATTCTTTTCTAGTTACGTACGTAAATATGTGTATCAAAGTACCCACACGGCTAAGAGAGATCCACCATCCGCAGAAGTTCAAGTGGGAGGTACAACACTTTATGTGCCTAGAAAATATAGAAGGCCATTTCAGCGGCTGCGATTCAGATGCTCATCCGTTTGTGGCTGGCCCGGCTGGAGTGTTCACCACTTCTCGGACTGCCCTATAATATTATTTTACAAGCCTTTTATCCGGGCGACATATAAGCACCTTAGGCGTACCGGTCACTAATAACCACTGACGTTTCACACAGCCTGGTCCGTCCAGAGCCGATGCTTACCTAAATCGAACTTCAATAGCCCATTCCATATTAAGTTGAACATTCCTGCAGCTATCCTACTTGTCCCCACCCTGTCTATGGCAACCAGTATGCTAACCTTGCCTTCACTTGTTTCTTGCAATCTGGATAATTCCGCATCATAGCACAATCGATACATTCTTAACCATTTTAATTTGGATGCTACTGCTCAAGCGTTCACGTCTTCTTACTCCACCAACTACGCATTTCCTCCCTAATGGGCTCGTTCTAACTTCACTTTTATCCCCCAGTTATCAACCCCCGATTCCTGGCCCACCCTCAACATGCGTTGCTAGGCGTTTTTCTTCTAGGTTCAACTCACATGCAAAAGCGGAACGTCAATGCTGCGCTGTCGACCATCCCATGTCCAACCAAGCGGTCAAACCCAGTTCATCGACTGCATTTGGGGTCCTCGATCCACATTCACCTTGGTATACCTTTGTGTGCGCTTATTGCTGCAGTTTGATCAACAGGCGGCACTTGCCCTAATTTTGGAAACTCTCCACCAACATCTGCTGCCTATCGGAGGCCCGCCTGCAAGACTCGGGCTCTGTGCGCACCCTGCGTTCCTCTTCGGGGGACATCAGGACTATTTGCTCATTGCGCCTATTCAGTGACTATGCAGCTTCGAACACCGGCCGAGCTGGAGTTGTTATTTCCCTGAGTCCCCGGGCTGAATCTACTCTGTTTGACTGGATCCCAGTCAGTAGACGGACGTGTGCGATCCAATTGGCTGGACCGTTCAAAGTTTCAAAGTCGCTCGGAACTAATAGGCGTCTACTCATCATAGCTGCCTTCGCGCACACAAACTGTAGCGCTACTGGGGTAAAAAAGGACTTCCACCGCCGACTGAAAGTACCCTTTCCCTGCTGAAGTAGCACAGACACGGATGTGCTGGCTGTGTATCAGAACGCAAACGTTGGAATTTTGTCCACTACTAAACTGCTGCTGGGAGGCAAACACGCTCTAGGTTCCCGTAATTATAACTGTATTTTTTATTTACTTTAATTTTTAATTACTTTATTTACTTTTACTTTATTTATGTGAAGATGCCTGCAAGTTGCTTGCAAGCACGCACTTCTGACACAGCACCTGCAGGTGAGTGACTTGGAGCCCACCGGCCTGGAACCAGCTATGGACGCTAATCGATCACATTGCGATAAATTACCGATGGTGAGGCTGCGTCCAGAAATTTTGCTGGATTTGGAGCACATGTGTGGACACCGACCGTGCACTTGTATATGCTAACCGGCGGATGTCTTTTGGCGAACGCCCACGACGACGATGTGAGCGCATCGTCATCAGCCAGATGGCGAAGCCAGCTGTTCAAACTGCCTATCAACGTACGCCGACATGCTAGTTATGTAAGCGCGTACTGGATGCAACTGATACGCACTGGTCGCATGTTCACTAGACCTTACTAGAAGCACGAGAATCCTCAATGTTATGCCTACCAGCCTGCGTGGCTATTGTGGCGTTTCGCGGTCTCTGGAACTTATCGATTTTCGTCGGTATATTCCGGCTGGAAACAAACGCAATGATGCTCGCAAAAACTCCGAGCAAAACTCCGTGCTAGCCTGAAGAAAGACCGAGATTCCTGGTGGTCTCTTCGTGCGTCAGAGAAGGAAGTAACCGCTACCGTTGATAACCAACGCAAGCTATCCCGTCTGCTACGTGAAACCGGCAGCAAAAGACCTGGTGTGCGTGAAACTGTACATGACGAGAGTGGACAGGCCATCTACATTTTGTCAAAACGTTTGGAGCTTCGGGCTGAGAAATTTGAAAAGCAATGTATTCAGCAGGAATACTTTGATTTTGCTCCGGCCAGTGATCGCTCTGCTCCGTGGGCTGACCATTTGGATCCGCACGGTTGAAATTGAATAAATCCCGAGACCAGATGGTCTTCCTTTAACCCTCTTCCAATTCGGGGGCCCCGCTTTCGTTTCTTTTACACCAAATACTAGTACAACTGTGGGAGTAGGAAACTGTCCAAACCGACTGGAGCCGCACCCATATTGTTCCCATCTTCAAAGGTGGCTCGCACTCGGATTGCGGCAACCATAGAGGAAACAGTCTGAGCCCCACTACCTCCAACTTACATGCCGCTGTAATCCATCACAGACGGACTGGCGCTGATGAAAGCCAGGTTAGTACGGAGCAAGTCGGGTTTCGTCGGATTCGAGGCTTCATCGACCACATCTTCACGCTGTGTCAATTGTTGGAGCACCGTCATACATATTGGCGGCCCACCGTAGTCGTGTCCCTCTACAGCAAAGTTGCCTTCTGTTTGGTTGTTCAATGTGCACTTGGATACTGTTTAATCAGGAAAAGTGTGCCCGAGGAATATGCAACTATTAGCCGAGGATAATACGCGCAGAGCGCGGGCAGTGTGCGGGCGTAAGGCAAGTCGTCGCTGCCCTTCAATACCTCCAGCGGTGTGAGGCACGGCCGCCCAATGTCACCTTTTCTCTCGGAACGCGTGTTCACCGAACACGACCCAGAAGGTGTGGAACCGCTCCTAGGAGAACGACTTCTCGAAATGGAGCATGCCGACGCTCTTGCCCTCATCTGTGACCTTTCCCAGACGAGTCAAGCTGCATTGGACCGATTAGCGTTCGCTATCAGCCATTTCGTGCTTTGCTTTTCACCACCGAATTGCGAAGCTTTCCTCCAAGGTTGGTAAGGACCCCCTCCTGCATTGACCCTTGCTGGGTGTCAGCTTGAAGTCGTTCGGAACTTCCTCTATCTGAGAAGTTGTATTAGCGTCGGTGGGATCGAAGACGAGACCACAAACTGTGTAGCAAAAGCTCGAAGTGCTTTTGCCAGCCTTCGCTACCTACGACGCCGGGGCGACATCACTGTCGCCCTGAAGAGTAGAATGTACAATGCAGCGGCACGCTCTACCTTACTGTACGTTTGTGAAACCTGGCCCCTTAGGTCGGCAGACATAAAAAGGCAAGGTACGCTTGACCATCGGTGCATTCACAGTTTAGCTCACATCTGGCGGGAACACAGCGTGAGCAACCAGCGTGCTCGACGCCTTGTTTATGGCGCAGTAAAAGGAAGTGAACCGCTCAGCACCGTTATACTATAAATAAATAAATATTTGTATTTTCGACAAAGCAAGGCACGAGTTTGCGCATGATCAGAATAAAGATCAGTTGTACATGCAAGCATAATGAGCACCATCAATAGCATGACTAATACAGCTGTCGTTTGTTATGTAGATCCACATGGCTCAAAGGTTGCGTGAATTTTATCATCGCAAAGCGCGTGATGTGGTGATAGCGATTACAGAGATCATTTGCTTGGGGTATGTTGGTGGGGAACCGGTACGATGAGGTTGTGTACACCGTGCTGGTCGGGTGAGTGAAGCGTGAGAGCCAAGCGGCAAAAGCGTTTCAAGGATAGTGGCATGTCACTGAGCACACATGTAGTGTAGTTGGGTGAGATCGGATGTACGCTCCGATGGTTCGGCACGTAGTGCTTATGCCAGCCCAAAGACTCCCGCGACGTGCGTTGTTTGCTTACCGGTGGTGTGGATAGAAGAAGATGAGTAGCCAAGCGCCGAATGGTAGAGAGAAATGAAGGCCCTCACTTCAGCGTTGGCCTCGGTTGGAGCTTCTCGGCTTCCTGGTTGGGGTCCTAACGACCATTAACACGTTTGGCTTGATACACTTGCGGACATGGCAAGGAGCCGACAACAGTGGCTTTAGTGCTGAGTTTCGTTTTCCCATCCAAGCCCTGTTAGCATCTTCCCTCGACTACGATCTCTCTCTTTGTGTATTGCGGCACTGTACCCGATGGGTTTTATACATCTAGCTGACGTTTATAATGATGATGCTTATGATGATTTGGCCGACTGCTGAACCGTGATTATAAGAGCCTTGCTCATGTCAAACTACCTTGCGAGCTTTAGACCGCGGACTTCTCAGTTGCAGCAAGTCTGATGGCTCGCAAATCCTTCTCACTCCATAATTATCTGCTTTTTGACCTTCTCCTTACGTTACTCTATGTACCACAACCCTTACACCTACACTTAGTTTAAGTCTGGCGGATGTGATTCGCTACTCAGTAAAGTCACTGCCCTAACCAAGTATTGGCCAGTTGACCTATGCCATTTACATTTCAACTCCTGTGTATACAATGCGCCCGTACGACTAAGCCTACATGTTTACTCAGTGACATGGCACTATTCATAAAATACTTTTGCAGCTTTTTCCTCATGCTTAATTTACCTGGCCCGCAATGTACACACAAAATAACTGGACTAGC
The DNA here is from genome assembly GCA_944474145.2 of Dicrocoelium dendriticum. Classification (NCBI taxonomy): domain Eukaryota; kingdom Metazoa; phylum Platyhelminthes; class Trematoda; order Plagiorchiida; family Dicrocoeliidae; genus Dicrocoelium; species Dicrocoelium dendriticum. The sequence continues at coordinate 17,556 of CALYDF020001798.1, forward strand.
TCCACTCCAACATACTCCACGTTTATGATCTAATTGTTACTGATACACTTCATATTCTGTGAGGATAGGCTTCATTAAATTTTTGGGCCAAGTGGGGCCATATTACTGACTACCTCGTTACTACTCCCGCTCTTGGTCCTGCTCATCATGTGCAATATTGCACTATGCAGCTCATGCATTGTCGAGAATAAAATATAAATAAATAAATAAATAAACATTTTATTCTCGACAAAGCGAGACACGCCTTTTGGGCATGATCAGCATGTTGCAATATTGTACATGATAGCAGAATATGCAGCACCAACAGCGGGAGTAGTACAGTTGGAGACTGTAGTGTGGGCCCATATGGTCCAAAGGTTGTAGGAAGTCCATGTACACAGAAGGCGAGAGGTAGCGATAATAATCAGATCACTAATATGGTATGTTGATGAGGAACTAGTCCGATGAGATCCCGTACGCAGTGTGGGTCAGGTGAGTGAAGTATGAGGAAACGGGTGAAAAATACTTAAGAATAGTGGCATGTCACTAAGCAGATATGTAGGCGTGTACGTGCGAGAGCAAATATATGCACAGAACTTGTAAACGTGATATCTATTTATTCCTTTATTCATTAGCAAGCCAGCAAAGCTCCTGGCGTTTCCTTGTGCCTGTATATTCCCCGGCCTACCGAGAGCCTCTAGGTCACTCATGCCTCCCTCAGCCTGGTCGCTCTAGCGCTGCTGACTTCCTGCATTGCTCATGAGTAAATTCAGATCATCACCACCTTTCCAAATTGCTTTAATCCCACCCGTAGCTCTCACACTTGCCCTCATCCAGACCCAGACAACCATTACGCAAATCGTGCCATAAACCACTTCATGCTTGCTGAATACTACGGGATCAATGCAGGATCTTATCTGTTCTTCTATGTCGGCACCTACCATGTTTCTTCATAGCCGGCCTCTATATTTAGCGTAATGGAACAGGCATACAATGCCGTAAGTCTTCCTTATCAATACTTACTCTACTGCTCATACTTAAGCTCCGTCTCTTTCAATCGGTTAGATCAGTTACTTGATAGTACATAAGGTATTCTGACTAGATGGCCGCAAGCTCACTGGATGAATCCGCCGTCGCTGACTGCGCTCGATACATCACAAACACGTACGCAAACTGGTCGCCAAAATAGTCACCACTAGAGTCACATTGCCCAGAATCAAGCATTTCGCTGCACACCTTATCCTCTCGTTGCCTCATATACATAGATTTACCTGGGTTATGCGTAAGAAGAAAAACTATTAGAAAACGATTAGACTGACATTATGAAAATCCAGATCCATTTCTTCCACGCCCTTGCTATCCTACCCTTCACTTTGCCAGCTTCAATTACGCTAGGGCAAAGCTTAAGCATGCCAGTATCTCATCGGCTAGCTGGACATCCAGAATATACTAACCACCACGTTACCTTGCCTTAGCCGTCCGTGCATACTCACTTTTACCTGGCACCAAAGCCTGCCACGCGCTGTGCGTAGTGGTGCTCTAATGACCAGATCCTGTATGGGCTAATTGGTAGCTTTACCCCTACGAACACCCACATCAATGACCACTCTTTTTTCCCTCTACACCATTATTGCAATCACAATCCCCTGGATGTCTCAGGCGGATCAGCCGCAGACATCTTACAGGTGTTAAGAGTAGATTTCTGAATACAAAATGTATTTAGCATTTTCTGATTGGTTCTTGCCTCGCTTCGGTTCCTCCACTGACAATTTAGTCCAAAGACTGAAATAAAAAACCGGTATCTACACTCCTTTGGCAACTATGCTTCAATGGCTGTTTTCTATACTTTTAGAAAGCTCATATAATAGTACAGCTAGCTTAAGAGACCACCCTGTCCATAACATCCCAGAGGTCTGTGAAAACACATCTCCGATACTAAACTCACTAACATCAGTGTCCAAAGTGAGTGGGGTGGCTTACGGTGACACCTTCAGGAAGACATGGACTGGGGCACTGGCCAAAACATGAATTAACTCATCAAAAGATTCCCGACACGACTGGCTTCAGTAGAAACGTTAATTCTTCTCCGTGAGTCGGTGCAAGGGTGCTGCCACATCCGCATAGTTCTTCACGAAGCACCTTCAGTGAGAAGTGAGACCCAGGATGCTCCGAACCTCTTCCACAGACGCGGGAGTAGGCCAAATTCGGATGTACTGTATTTTTGTAGGGTCGCTCCGAATCCCAGACACGCTAAGCCGGTGAGTTAAATATTTAACCCCGCTCATTAAAAGCGAGAATTGCGCTGAGGTTGTAGACCATGCAAGATCATTGGTTTATTCATGTGTATGGAGCAGGAGAACGTTGTCAGATCCATCCATTCCGATTCAGTGCGGGTTTGACGCCACTAGCTGCGGAGCAGCATTCACAACGGAAGTTGATAGGGCAGCCTCCGGACAGATGTGAAATAACCGCCCCTTGTACAACGTCCACTTGGGGCCTCGTGGGCATACGCCAACCTTCTGCCAAATGCGCTTTCGTATCGCGCTGCCGAGTTAACATATTATGCCTCGTCTTGTGTACATAAGGTTTCACGGCGCCCGGAATCATCCATAGAGATTATGGTCACACTTCTGAGTCCATGTGAGTAAGCAAGAGCAGGTCGCTCCATAACGGAATCCAGGCAGCGCCTTTGAACTCATCCTAGCAAGTAAAATACCGCTTTTAAGAGAAGATAGGTAGCTGGGTACCCATGCTCCATTATCCGGCGGATAAGTGATGTGAGCGATGTTCTGAAAATTACCAGAAGGTTACGGGAGAACGACAGCGGTAGAGCACCCAGCATCCTCTTTGCGGCCGCTCCCTTTATTGCTGTGTTTTGGAAACTTTTATGTTCACCTTACATGATTACCCCTGATCCTTTTCGTGCAGAATTGCTAGGAAGTACTGCGCATTTGTCGTCTTTAACGGGCGGCATGGAGCCGGGATACCATAGCCAGGCTTCGTGTTTCCGTACACGTACGAGAGTAGCTTCTTCGAGCTTCGGTATCCTGTTATGCTAATATCAGCATTCTGTATCCCTCTTGATAACCATTTCTCGGTGAAAGTCATGAAATCCGGCTGAGGATCAGTAATGAGAAGATGAAGCTCGTGAAGCTAATTGTTGAGGCAGCTTAACTTGGCAATCAGCACTAGCAAACCGCCACTTAGACATGGGGTCTGGGTAGCGGAAGCATTGGCTTCCAGCGATTTGTCTTTGCTTTCTGAACTCCATACTGCACAATGTGGAGATCAGTGTTGCCGGTTGTGCGATGAGTTCGCCGTTCGTTGGCTGCTTACCCCATTCTACCACTATCAACCGGGATAACATGTTTCGGAAGCAAGAGGGTTTCTCCTTTGGGTCCCGTGGTTCCCCGGAGGATGCAGCAATATCCTTCGTCATCTTGACAGACTAAGTTTACCGGGCGAAGCTTATATGGCGAATCTTACATAGAGTCTAGCTGGACGGCAAGCTGAGAGGATGTCAATAACCTGCTCGCCTTCCTCGATTTAGGTGCAAACCATCGGCTTCAAAAATGCCTTTTTGTGAAGCATCCGGTCAGCTGATGAAGCTTTTACTGAATCAGGAGCATTCGCTTTTTGACTGTAAGCAACTGCTTGCGTCCTTGCGTTGTACCTGCCCGCGGCGGTTAGTTTGTGGGCGCACTAATTCATCCCCATGCACCATTACACCTTAAAGGCATTCCATGTGGCACTTTGGATTGCGGTAAGAGGAGCGCTGGATGTAGACTCGTGGTTGCAACAGCCCCATTCCGGCGACGGAACTGTGAGGACACCCGTAACCTGTTAGACACCTTGACCATTCGTTTGCCTTGTTGCAATAATCTTTCGGGCTTAACTGCTTTTCCTCGACTTTAGCGATGAACCGCACCCCAGAGTTATCGGCAGAAAGATTACAAAATATCCTAATAAACGTCGCAAAGCCCTGGCTCTTGGGTTTTTCGAATATCAGTTCGCAGTCGACTTCCTTTATTATGCTTCCTCACGCTCATTCGAAGCACACTGGCTATTCTAGCACCATGGCTCTGGCGCCCCTCGCCTGCCAGTGCAGCGCTGCTTGCTGTGTGCCACCTTAAAACACCTCATATACGATTGCGGACATGAGTATTATCTGGGAAACGAGTAAATACGTCGTAGGGTGCTTAAGGCTTCCTTTTAAGCACAATGTATCATCTGCCTCCTAGCCGCAAGTCCACCTAGGACATAACTGCCTACACGACTCTCCTATATAAACCGAGTCAGTACGTGCTTATGTGATCAAGACTACCTATTAAGCACCACGTCTCCTGCGCCTCTTAGCCACCAGTCCACCGCTGTTAGCTGTGTGCCATTTTGAGTAACTACTTGATGAACGATGACATGATTCCCCTTTGAAAAGCGATCAAGTAATGGGTTGCGTGATTAACTACTCATTTCTAGCAACGGATCTACAGCGCCTCTTGCCTACCACCATACCCGGTCGTAGTGCTCCGTACCCCGCCTGACGATTCGCAGTGCCTTCCAGGCTTAGATGTAAATTCCCCTACTCCAATGCTTTACTTGGCAGTAAAATGATCCTAACCCATGCTTCCGTCCTTCATAACACACCCCTCATTGCAGCACAACTGGTACCCACGTTCCACAACCCTCCGCAATCACGTTCTCTTGCCCCTGGAGAGACTGCGATGATAACTGCTTCCGCTTAACCATAACTTCTTGAACGCTCCAACAGCCCTTCCCAGGGCCGCCCTCTGCCTGTGGCCTTGTGGTGCCTCATTACAAGCCCGTAGTGCCCACGCATAGGCATGCATGCGCCGCACCACTTTGCTGTTGGTTCAGTGGGTGCGTCCGTAATCGTCGATCTAGTTCTCTACCACTGGGTTACTCTACAGGCCGCTCACGGTATCACCGCGCCGTCCATGCCAAAAATGAACTAACAAGTTTCATTGTTGTTACCTCGGTGATTATCAAGGAGTGGAACGCTCACAACTTAGACGACAATATTCACCAATGTTTCCAAGGGTACTTCCTTATATCCACGAAAAATCTCTCCCGGAAATACACGAGCATGCACTTTGCTGTGAAGGTTGTAGGACTTCCACATCGCAACGTTAATACCTGAGCAGTGCTTCTCATCAAACCCACCGCCTTTCCTTTTTACAGATGATCATCCACTGGACATACAATTTGCGACAAATGCAGCCCGACTACCTGGATTTGAGCAGCATGGGTGCCACTTGAATCCGTAAGTTAACTTTCCGGTTAACCGCACGCATATCGCTTTCTTGTCTGTTAGTGACACAATTTAACATAAACCATTCCTCAGTGCTTGCGCGTTGCGGGCAAAGACTGCAAAACGGCCCCCACAATAAGGTCCATATTTGGGATCCGTACAGACGTCTGCCTTGAAGCTCATGGCGTGTTTCCCTTTTATTACCATTTTTCAGGGATTTTGCAGCGAAAGCGCCGTCAAAAATTTGCATTCCGTGACCCAAAAATTAACTCCCGTGTGTCCTGCGTATACCTTGTATCAATGACTTTGATAAAGCCCATTCCATGCATGCTTCCTAAAGCACCACTTAAGCCCAAGTCAGTGGCTTCGCTCTTAGGGCTAACAACATCCGCTCTGGGATTTGTATGCCCTTCGTCAATGCTGCCGGTGGAGCCGCGCCGTTCCTAGAGTGGATAATTTGCCAGTGGCCATTTGGGTGCCGCTGGTTTACGTCCCACATAGGTCCGTCAGGAAGGCATACGAAGCCATCAGCTTTTACTTACATTGTAGCAATGTTGATGGAGCTGCCAAAAGACTTAGAACCGCACAGTAAAAGACGTTCATGACGGCGTGCAACGCCCAAAGCATGTTTGATTACGGGTGGTAGGGATGACACCGCGTTGCGGCCAACATGCTCTCAATCACTGCGGGTCGCGAACTTCTGTAGAGCCAACAATATTCCCTACCCTGTTTTGAGAAAATGAAAACAAAATATGGGGCAATTTTTTGCATAATCACGCATGCGACTTTACGGAATGTAGAGGCAATATTTGAAGGCTAACTCGGGTTACTATTGATGTGCTTGCCCTGGGAACTACGTGGATTAATTAACCACAGTTCATGGATGCTCCTACAGCTGCCGGCAATATTTATGTTCCTCTGATGAACGTACATGGGCTTACGTTAGTGAAGCCGAAATAGATACCAGTTAACTCAAGTGCATGTCGTTCCTGTTTTGGGACCTATAATACTTCTCCGTTACTCGACATGCGGGCGAAGTAACCAACAAGTCTTTTTGATTGCCCGCAATAATGCCACATTTGTGACGGTTATATAGACTGATAAAGGATTACCAAGCACCCGTTACATTGGCATGAATATCAACCTATATAGTTTCAAGTACCAGCGCGTCCTGCCCACCAGATTACCCACCTGTCCGTAGGCAAATCGCAATATGTCGCATCCCTGCACTTTATTCATGAATGCTACAGTAAATGACCATATGGGAAAATGTACGTGTGCAGATACCTGATTCACATTTATTTTGCAGTACCTTGTCTACCGCGCCTCTTACCCACCTTCTTGCTCGCATGATACACGCTGTTACTCCTGTACCGCACAGCATTACCACCCATGTTTACCGGTGAATGCTGCTGCAACCTATTACTTTTCAGATTAACAAATGCTTGTCCTTGTGTCCGTACATTAAGGTCCACACCGCATATAGCATATTCGGTACTCGAGTATCACAACTTTCCGACTCGAGTTGCCTATGCTCCTGGCTAGTCCGCACTGTTAACTGTCGCCGCCTTCCAATTAGTTCCTGAAATATCTGACGGCCCTTTTCAGGGCCATCCTCTGTCCAGTAACCTTGCGGTCCACTCATACAAGCCGGTAGTGCCCACTCAAATGTTTGCATGCACCGCACCACTTGGTCGTTAGTTCAGTGTGTGGGCCCGTAATTGTGGCGCAGATTTTCGACCTCTGTATTACACTTTCCGTTAATAAGCATAGCCCTACTAAGGCTTGGCCGGAAACCACGAAACATTTTTCGGTATCGCCGCTTTGCGGGTTATGTTCAATTCAAACACTCCCAACCCAGACGACAGTGGTCACATATGGTTTTAATGTCTGTGCTTACACCCAAGAGCAGCGGTCCTAGTAATACATACGTCACGCTTTCCTGTAGACTTTATTAGTTATGCGCAACGTTTCCAGTCGCATGCCGTGCAGCACCTTCACAGAGAAACGATGAAATGCGCGACTGCTACCTCTGGTAAGTAACCCGTTATGTTTCAAGCGCTTCATTTTCGCCTATTAATGATCACCACGCGGAGTTCATGCATGCAGTACTACGCCAAGCAATGCTATATGGATCCTAAGCTAACTTGAACAAGCAGCGTACATTATCCTAGAATTCTTTTACCCCTACAATTAGTCAGTGTTCCTCCATTATGGCACAGTGATCGGATTTCCGCTTGCCTAGCATAAACGTTACCATGCATACTCATTACCTTATGGAAAAGTTTCAGTGTATGTTGCCCGTCCGAGTTCACTATGCATGGCTACGTTGTAGTTGCCTAGTGCATGTGGTATCAAGCATGCTGATGGCCCGTTGTTATGCCTTATGATGACTACCAATGCTGACGTTCAAAGGAAAATGTTCCACAGAAAAGGTGCCTCCCTACATATGGAGGCACACGCTTTTACCGATCGACGGATGCATTATCATCTTTCCCAATATTTCTCATGCACTACAAAACTGCAGGTATATTCCTGTAATAAATATTAAGGTTACACATACTTACGTGTTTTAGCATGGCTAGCCGAACAACCTCCTCGTGGTGCCAGCTGGGTGGTTCGGGTTTAACCCGTTCCAGCTAATAGTTCGGCGGCAGTGTTCCAGGACGTGGTGGGTTTTCGTCTGGCAAGCGTTCTCCCTATAAAAAGCCACAAATGTCTGCTTAACAACACTGTGACGTGGCGGTCGTGGCTCGCCACAAAATAAAGTCACTGCCCCGTGGATATCTGAATAATCCTTTCCAACCCACGGACACCAATCTTCCAATCGCACCTTGCAGACGATAGCAAACATTCAAGAATGGAGCAGCACAATTACAAGCGCAAGTTACACAGCCACATAAACGCACACACAATTACATACTTACATTCCCCCTACACAAACAAGCACCTTTATGGCAAACATATCGGATTTTTGCAACTTCTTGATCATGCATTGTTTTGTCAAAATGATCATGCCTGCAAAGGTGTGCCGCGCCTTGCCAAGAATAAACGCTTTATTTGTTTATTTATTTATTTATATTGGTTGATATACAAATATACATACTACCTGAAATGTCTAGTATTTGTCTTTTACCCACAGTTTAGCATCATTAGATATACCCTTTTGTATGCATTATGTATCAGGCTATTGCTATTTATCATTCTACATGCACTGGAACGATAGGATAGATCCTGTAAGTCTTCTCTCTTGCGCGGGTCGTTGGTCTAGGGGTTTATAGGAGTGCTCCTACTTCTGGACGGTTATAAAACGTAAACACACGTAAAACACCCTGGTCCGCTATTTAATGCCTGCGTTGCTTACATTAGCTGTCCCTGCTGTTCCGGTTACGTGAAGTAAGTGAGGAATAAAATCGTAGGTAAAGTGCAAAGGAAACCAGTTGCAAGAAGAGAATAATACCAAGGGTGAGGAAAAATACGGAAAATAGAAGCATAGTATGAATATGGGAAGTAATAAGGAAAAAGGAAATGTTTCATGCTGCCAAAAAAGAGCATCCAGTCACCGCTTAGGCGCCTTAACCGTGACATCCTTGACAACCTTCCCTGGAAGCAAGTCTCAGTACTCCCAAACGTGACGTGGTACCCGTTTATCCGCTCTAAATCGATCGAACCGCGGGTTATGCAGCCTCCCAGAATGCCCGCAGAGACCTGGTATGCTAGCAGGACTAAATAGCCAGGACAAATCAGGGCAAAGCTTCCCAGTCAAAATACGGTAGGTTACGTTTAGGCCTTTCCTAATCCTTCGACAGTGCATTGAATGCATCCCCAAACTAACAGGGATTTCGAAGTACGTTTATACTCGTAACACCACTACCAACCTAGTATCGGCACGCAAACCCTCGCTGGTGCTCCTTTGTTTCGGACAAGGCATGCTGGACAGGTCGAGATGCAATACTGTAGGCGGGGCCACACAAATGCTGCGAGGCGCTTCGCAAACACAGCGTTTGGAGTCCCGAAAGAACGATGGATACACCACAACAACCGGAACCCTTTACTAGCCGCCTTCTTCCAGTTGTCGCCAGTGTGTAGTGCAAACAGCGGACGACACCTAGAGCTACCTGCTGCGTCACGTGAAGTAGTTAACACCCATCCAGCAGAAAACTTTTGGACAAACCAGACGCTCCGATAAGCAGCACTGAACATTTTGCCCGGTTTATGGGCAGCAGCCACAAAACCGACCATTCTAAGCGTCTATCCGGAGTCCGTTGAAGCACCACAGGACCTTCAAGGATACCAACAATGTTTCAGAGCTTCAGGTCCTTAGCAAATACGAGCGACGGTACTTCAAGCTCTCTGGCAATTCATTCACGTAGATTGCGAACAGCAACGGACCTAGGACAGAGCTAGCGGAACGCTGCTAAGAGAGCTTGTCGAACTGAAAGGCTGCCTCATACACGAACAAACGCTTCCCGTCTCCCCAACAACTCTTATTTCCACTGGGAAGCGTGACCAGATAATCCATAAGACCTCAAGGTCAGAGAGAGTCTTGTAAGGGGACAGTGTAAAGGGCCTTGGCGAAGTCAATGTGCACCACATTCACCGCATATCCACTGTCTGCGGCTACAGCCCACAACACACGAGCTATCAGCAATTCCTTAAACACTAAAATCCGTTGCCAAAGCCATGTTGCTCTGCGCTAAGCAGAATACAGATATTTAAATGGTTCTCCAATATACCTCGTATTCAATTTTATTTAATTTAACGACCATGTTAGTCTAGCTGCCAGGTCTGTAATTAGCCGGTAGGTCATGGTCACCGCACCAGAAAATCGGGTAGACAATGGCCTTCTTTTATTAGGTAGGTAAGGCACAGCTGCTGCTTGAATTCTGCAATACACAAGTCAGTGTTACGCTGAAACCTCCTAACAATTCGTTCAGCAAATTTGGGTGAACAGAATCTGCCCCGGAAGTCTTTAGTTGGTTCACTTCTTTGCAATTGGAGCACATGAGAGGCAGTTACAGGAATTTCATCCAGACAGGAGTCCTCAGAGACTCGAAGCTAGTTCGCTGCATGGCGTATTTTTTTCGTGGACGAATTCGCGTGAGTATGGCACACCAAGCACGCATGCCTTGTCATAGTCGCTATAGGCATGCTCCCATCTCCTGGAAGCAAGGTTGGTATGGTCGAGTTTGCACCACAGTGTCGTTTAACAAAAGCGTAGTATTTCTTGGATGTTTCGAGGCAGTAGTAGCTGAGCACTTATCTAATTAAACCCGGACCATTCTACGAAGTAGCTAGCACCAATTTCGAACCAACAGATGCTTGTCAAACCTGCTGTTTGCCGCGGCTATTCAGTGCGTTCGCCAGCATCTAGACCGCTTCTTTAGCAGGCCCTTTCCCGTGGGATGTATCAGCGGAGGCCGCCCGCTCTAATCCCTTTTTTTAACCATTGGGATGTGAGATGAAGTAAGGTCGACTAGGTGAGCCTTAAGCTTTACGCAGGGTTTGTAAACTTTGTCTATCTAGGTATCACACAATGCGATGACCTAGCTTTATCCCGCATCGCTTGCAAGTCCGCGACCCAAATGTCATGATACCA
>CALYDF020001800.1:0-36736 GCA_944474145.2 Dicrocoelium dendriticum
GTGCACCGGCCCATTCAGCACGAACCGTGCGTCAGTTCCCGGACGACACATTCGGTCATCGATGAATTGGTCGGGAAGGACCAATGGAGTGGCCGGCACGTTCACCGGATATGAATCCCCTTGATTTCTTCCTTTGGGGATACCTGAAACGAAGAGTTTATAAAGTGAAACCCACGTGTGTGGAAGAACTGAAGCGGAGCATCGTGGAAGATTGTCGCGCGATATCGGTTGACGCATTTCAGAGGGTTATAGCCAACAGCATCCGGCGAATGCTGCTGTGCCAGCAAAACGGCAGTGGGCATTTCGAGCATCTACTGCGTTGATTGTTATACTTGTTTTACGTATTGCATTTCAATACATCTTTCGCATAACCATTGACTTCAGGACTAAATCGCTGCTATGGCTAATGGTGCCGATATTGCGTCAGTGTGGAGGGAATATTGTGGGAGTTGCCTGAAGAGAACAAGACGTTAATGTGAGCAGCGTACACGGAAGAAATCGTTGTACCTATAGATGGGCCTCAGCGCCGAAAGGTCTCGTTGGCCGACAGGGTTGGGGTGATTACACTGGCTAGATCGTAGATAAAGATACCATGGCATTCCACATAGCCCATCAATGCGTCGGCCAGAATTTCTTCCATAACTTTGGCGAACACCGGGAGAAGATTACCGGGCGGTTATTGGCAGGCTCGTACCGACTTGCTCCCTTGTGAATAGGATTGATGAAACCTAGTTTCCACTTCGACGAAGCTATGTTGCAGTCCAGAAATGGCTGAACTAATCCGGCTACGTGCGTGATTGTTACCTTTAGTGCCTTTGGGGTGGATATTGTCCACTCCAAGAGATCTGTGTGTACGCAAGGATAATGGCATTTTCAGTACCGTTTCCGCAGTGAATGTTACGCCGGATCAAACTGCTATTTTGTGAACTTGTCCTCACGCACCAAGTGCACAGAGTCGTTCGCCTGAGTTGCGTACGCCGTCCAATTTTCTGAACTGCGATGGTTTCTATAACCATGCCAAGTCCGGTCCCTCAAGGCCATCTATTTTCGTGTTCGGCTTCTCTGAAAAGATTTCGTTTTGAGGGGAGGATGAAAAGCTTTCGGTTCTGATGCCTTCGCGACTAGGGATGTGAACGTGCCCACAAATTTGTCCCAAGCTGTTTCTGGAATACACGGACAGGGTGCGATTATGTGCAATTGATGGCATCTTCTTGGGCTTAGCTTAGACACAGCTCCTCGATCGTTTTTGTGCAATGACACATACAAGGCGATTTCAGCGGCACTCCTTCTCCACAAACACGTGCAGCGAGTAGTCTCTTAATTGGCATACACGGCAGCATGTAACGATCATTTCGATTGATATACAACTACGTTTTCCTGAGAGACTGAGCGACACTGTCAGCCTTTCATGTTAAAACGTCACGGTCACTGTTAAACAAATTAGACAGCGTGCATCCCACTTGGTTCCTGAAATTGCTATCAAGACTGTGACGGGAGTAGTCTGTCAACGACAGCTTTTCCGGACTCATTTATGCAGGAGTAGCATCTCATATTTTCACCGTCTAATTGTTACGAATTCTTATTTTGCTAAGGTGGTTTATGTGAAGGTAACATTCTGTCTACAACAGCGTTGTCACTAACCCTTTTATCATTTGCTGGGATAACATTAAGCAACTGTCGAAGCGCCACCAACATTTGAACACGGTGGCCAATGCATTATGCACTGCTGTCGAGATGTTGCAAACCACCAGCCAAAAACGTTGGCAGCGACCCAATCTGAACTGAGCGGTATGAAAATCGCCGGGGTAATAAACACATTTCAAGGACACATGCACCGCTATGCGTCCTCACGACGTATTCACGCCCCCAGACATGCGTGGGTGAGTAAATACACTAGAATTACATGCCATTGGTGGGTCGGCAAATTAGTGTGCTCTAATCTCCCTCTGACCTGCGCGGCTGATCTACGGCGACTGACCGGAATCGAAAGACTTATAAAACCCTAGGTAGTCAATTTGGTGCATTAGAAGTACAACGTCATCCCACACCACTGATCGTAAACTTCCCTCTCATCCGCTGCTCCAGTGCGATTCAGATGCAGGAGGCCCCCGAATATGCCAGGCGGTGTCTGACATACCCTTTCACCCTAACCGAGATTGTCGGCTGCCTTTCCTGTGTTGTGTGACTTGACATCTAATCAGTACACTGTTAGATGCGGTTAAACTATTTGTTCTGACGGCTTTACGCCCCATTAACTGCGATCATAACACATAGGTCGTCAGGACTGACCAACAGTAGAGTAGCTTTTGCTTGAGCACACGCAAATGAGAGCAGGTAGTGCTTAACTCAAAATCGCGAGCAACAAGTTCGTTTCTCTTTTCGTTGATTTGTTTGGGGTCGGCTAATATATGGACTTAAGATTTTGGACAAATTTAAAGTTGCAAAGTTATACTGTCGGCTTCTATACGGATCGGCTTATACACGGTAATAGATGGTATATCTTCCATTTAGGGTGCGTCTTAAAGCAGCCGCAAGGTGGTAATCTGTTTCGGCTTCAGAGTTAGGAGAGCGGTATATCAAGGCTATAAGGCAAGTGTCTCTTCCTTTTAACTGCAGGGGGCACTAAAGAGAATCGGGGAAATACGAGTCTGATTCCTCAATGGCATCACCAAGTAAGCCGCTTCGGTAATACAGAATTATCCCTCCTGTATTTATATGTGTCTAGCGTTCCGGATGAGGGACATGCCCGGTAACGAAAATTCAGCGTCCACTAGTCCAGTATGTAAACACGTCCCAATGATACCATATGACTAGAAGACTTGGCAATCTTTCAGTTCGGATAGCTTATTGAAAAAATCCTGAGCATTCATAAAGAAGCAGGCTAGTTTCTCGTCTCCAGGAGCCCACGGACTGTTAAGGGGGTCAGGTGTGGGAGAATGTCGACGGATGTGAGATAGGCTGTTACCCATTTTTTAGTGGGTTACTGATACCAAGTCTGTAACTTGATTCGGCCAAGGCCCATCCCATTCCTGGTTTAGATCTACGTCAGATTCGAGTAAGAGTAGTCAAGTGAAGCTCGTGTATCATCATCAGGTACTTGCTGTTTCAGATGTTCTGATATCCTGTCATTGCAAAGTTCCTGCATTCTTTAAGCGAAGTTCAGAAAGAAGACTTTTCCGATTTCTCCGCCATCGATCCAAAACATCCGTTACTGCTGCTTGGTCTGAGTGAACCACAAGTTTTAGGGTTCTAGGGTCGCATTCTGTATAATTTGGTGAGAGTAGTCTTGTGAGCGATAGCGCCACAACAGTATCTAAGGAAAGTGTTTCACGAAAGAGTCACCACTGTCTTAAATCGTGATTACCGGCCCCTTGAACATCGTTAGAAGGAAGCTCTGGCACGTAATGTATAAAGACTGTGTTTAGGAGAGCTTGTTTTCTTTTTTGATTGTCGCGCGCTTCAAGAGACATCAGGATTGGTGCGTACCCCAACGAACCCGTGTCTTAGCGCGGAGGATTCGAGTTTTGCTCGCATAAGTCTAGGTTCGCCATAGTATGCAGAGTTCGGATGAAGAGTAATCCGTAATAGGTTTGTGTGCTTGGCTTTGACACTCTCCTCAGCACGCACAATGAGTTTCACTGATCTTGGTCGTCCCACAACACGACACGAAATGTGATGGTGGTAGATTCGAGCACACAACAGGCATGCCACTATCGTGAGCCCCTTTTTTCGTTGAGATATGAGGTGAAGCAATTGTTTGTCCTGACATGCTACCAGGTGATGATTGTCTAATGTTTGTCTCTCTATTCACGCTAGCGGTGTTTACAACAGAAGAGACAGCAACAGCGGTCTCCTGGCTGAATTTCGGACGAGGCTGGCCAAAGAAGTGAAGGATGCGTTTCCGATGCCTCAGACGGAAGAAATTTTCTCCAGTCTTCACAGCGCTAAGCGGATTTCCTTGATACACCTATGATCGGGAGATTGGCAGATGACCATCGCAGAGGAAGATGGTCACAAGACGGCTTTTAGTGTGAATGGAGAGCAGTACGAGTTGTTAAGAATGCCGTCTGGATTATGTAACGCTCAGCAACGTTCAGACGCCCATTGCTGACGGTCCTGGAGAACCTACAAGGAGTGGTTGTCTACCTGGATGACATCATCGTCTTATCCGAAACAGCACGAACATGGTATCAGGCTTGCAGCAGTACTACAAAGTCTGGAAGAAGCTGGTCTGAATCTCAGTCGCAAGAAGTCACAGATTGCTCGGGGGTCGATTGTATGTCTGGGCCACATTGTGGGCAATGTTCAAATCCATCCGTTTCCGGAGAAAAGCGAGACGATCAAGAGTTTTGCAGTGTCAAAATCCAAGCGTCAGCTCAGTTCGTTCCTGGGAGTGGTGGCATATGACTCGAAGTTTGTGCCCCATTTTTCAGAGATCAGCTGGTTGTTAAAACTGCTTCACAAAGACGGACAGTTCGTGTGGACAGCCGAAACGGATCAAGCCTTTAACCACCTAGAGGCATGCATATCAGAAGCCCCAACATGCCTACGGCTACCCAATTCAGAGGAGAGATTCGCTGTGGCAGTCACCGCAAGCAACGCGTCAATCGGTGCGGTATTGTCTCAACCAGCTGGGGTGGTGAAATATGCAAGTAGAGTACTGACAGTGGCGGAGCAGAAGTATTCCACGACGGATAAAGTATGTCTGGCCATCGTCTGGGCCTTGGATAAATGGAGAACGTACCTACTAATGACGGAATTCCTGGTCGTCACTGACCACAAGCCGCCTTCATAGTTGATGACAGCAAAGGACCTACGGAGACGCCTTGCACAGTTGGCATACCGACTATAAGAATTTAATTTCACCATCGAGCACGTAGACCGAACACAGAAGATAATACCCGAGATGTTTTCACGCCCATTGTTAGACGACCTCATGCTGGACAACACTATACCGATGCGCGCGGTCACAGTGGAGGACAAGAACCTGTTGGTGGACCAAAGGACAGAAGAATTCGTGTACTGTGCTCTCTTTTACAGGCTGGTACCAAGCCGGAGGTCACATCAAGAGAGGTGGAGAAACTACTTAGGAGTCTGGACAGACTGGGGGTCGAAAAGGATAATGTGGCGGTTGCGACAGACAGAAGGAAACAACCTTTTGTTTCACCGAGTCTGCGAGAGCGGATAATGCGAATAACTCATGATGGCGACCATATGGGATTCGAAAGAGTCTTTGAATTGCTATGGAAGAGAGTGTTTGGGCCTACTATGAGGAAAGACGTCGCAGCACACATCCTCGGATGCTCAAATTGCCAAACGAGTCGTGAGATGAATGCACCGAGACCACCTATGCGATCGATGGAAGTCAATGAGCCACTTCAGTGTTGGGGACTGGATGTCTTTGGGCTCTTACCAGTGAGTCGATCGGGAAACAGATACGTTCTAGTGATGATCGACCAGTTCACGCGCTGGGTAGTAGCCATACCAATCAAGGACCAGACGGCGAGACCGTGTTGCAGGCAATCGAATCCAATGTGTCAGCAAGGTATGGAATACCACAATGTGTTCTCACAGACCAAGGGCCCTGGTTCGAGTCGAAAGCATTTAAGGCGATTTTGGACAAGTGGGGCATCCAGTGGCGACGCACTGCACCGCACCACCCGCAGGCCAACGGAGTGACAGAGCGGTTCAACCGAACCATGGAGACGTGAATAAACTGCACGAAGTCGGTATGGAAGTATTGCCTGAAGTATTGCTTGCGTACCGGACCAGCATGCAGTCGATCCCAAGGTTTCGCCATTCGAATTACAATTTGGCCGAGAACCACAGATTGCGCTCGATAGGTGCTTAGCGAAACCGAGTGAGGGGGAACATCCAGCACTGCGTCATGCACGACTGCAAGCGATTACCAGAAAAGGAACCAAAGCCCGACAAGCACGCAATAAGGGGAGCTAGGACGCCAGGCATGAGGCTTACAAGTGGGCGCCGTTCATGATTGGTGAACAAGTCAAGGTACGGAACAACGACCGGCCAGGTAAAGAAGGGCCAGGTGCGATCAAGTTCATGGAACGCTGGAAAGGCACCTACAATGTACCCGATCGGAAAGGGGCAAACTTCCAAATCGACAGCAAAGGAACGAAGCGCTGGGTGAACGCCGCTCTTCTGCGACCATGGTACAAGAGGGAAAACAACTCCGAGAAGGGGCAGGGTAGGGGGGCAGAAGCCAGTGACTATTCGTGAACCGGAACGAAAACAAAAACGGGATTGTAGAGAATTAACAACGGGTGCAACAGATGAGACGAGACAAGGCTCTTCGAGCGTTGCGGATCAAGCCGACAGCGGATCAAGGGCAGCATCCGGTAATGAGCCTGGGCCCAGAACAATGGAGGAAGTATTTGTCGAGAACGCAATGAATCAGACAAATACCCCGCTAGCGGAGCCCACAGGAGTGAACGCGGGTCGAGTGATGCAGCCACGGGAGAGCAAATCGTGAGCTTTCGAAAGACTCATGGTCAGCCAGAATCGGATGCAGCGAAGCGCAGATACGGGGTGGCAAGATGGAGGGACTGTCTCGAAGCCCAACCTCGTAGGCACTTGGAATGGCCCGTCACACAAATCCTCATCCGCGTAGCGCCGTGGGAAGGGAACATGGTCCAAATCTGTACGGGTTTACGAGTTGTCAGTGGCACGTTCTCCCCCTCCCCCGCGTCGTTTTCGCTACCATAATTGCAGCCTGATTGTAGATGATGTTTACGAGCCCAATGAAACTACGCTGTGAGACACGTAATGTTCAGGCGGATGTACACACATCTCAATTACAGAAGGAATAGATGGACTGAATGTACGCATTTCAGGATTCCAGTTGACTAATTCGCGGTCATCTACATAGCCACCGTACTGGCTTTCAGCACAAGCTCGATATGTGACAGCTTCATGCGAATGTTCTCCTAGCGGTTGATAGCGAAAGTGACATCGCACTGCAGTGGTGTTGCAGCATTTACAGAGAGTAGGTGTAAACAGCAACATAGTTTTGTATTATATGCTGCACCATTTGTTGATAGTGGCTCAGTGTCACGCAAGCGCACACTTCTGCCACAACCTGCCCAAAAACTGCCTCTTCCACTATGACTTGCTCTGAAGGCCAGCTGGATCTCCTAGGAGCATTTCGCAGTGTCGCCTAATATTGGCTTATTAAACGTGGGCCTTAATAACACTCCAAATCCTTAAATTGGGTTCAGAAGTGGAGAGTAGGGTGTGAGTCGCAAAAGTCGTCCTGATGTGCAAAGCTCATCTCGAGAATGTATTGTCAAGGCGCTTTATGCAAAGCGTTAATGGTAAGGCCAAATGACATGAGCTGAAGGGGCGTTGCATGTTAAGGATACCAGAAGGGAGAAAAGGATTTCGAGAATCAAGTCGACTATAGTGTGTAGCTATTTTGAACTCGTGGACTCAGGTTAATATTGTGACTGAGAAAGGAGCCTTCGACTAATTGAAAAGACGCCGTAAGCTCAACGATTTACTGGATTTCGGTACCCAACATCCACCTTGGAAATGCAAATGCCCACGCCTAATTACACGGATTCTGTTCGGCGTCAGAGACGAAGATTCATTAGACCGATATCGCAATAACAAGTAGAACGTAACTCCATATACGAAGCTCCGCGCCACCTGATGTAGCAGCATAAGCCGTCAACCCAAATGTAGCCTCAATGCCAAGCTATCAAAACGGTATGTTGCTTCACGTGTTTCTCATATTAGAAACCGACCTGCATCCCGTCATCTGCCATCTGTCCAGCCTACTCATGTCATACCTTGACGAAGTTGAATACATCGCGCAAGAGCAACACAGCTTCCGCCGGGACCCAGCGTGCACTAACCATCTGCTGTTAACATGGGACAGTTGGATAGAAACAGTGGATGTTGGTGTAGGATTTGATGTTGTCTACCTCGAGTTCTCTAAGGCGTGTGATCGGTTGGCCAATCGCACCCTTCTAGCCAATCATCGGGGGTACGGCATTGGTAACCCTCTCCCAGAGTATAACAGTAATTTCATTTTGCACACGCGGCTGGAAGTGAAGTCACGCGATTCAGTAGTAACATCAATACACGTGGAATAGGTAAGCCACAAGGCTCGATATTGGAGCCCTGATGTTCCCCATTTGCAACGGGTGAAAAATTAAAATAAAAATAATGAAAATTCGGTATAGCAGAATAGCCCGTTTTCGTTTATTCATCTTCAGGCTAAATGCAACACATAAATAGCTAACACAAACCGAGTAGAACACACGTTAGGGCCGTAATTCAAGGTTGAAGTGACTAGCTGACAGTAATCACTTCACCCTGTTTGCTTTACGGAAACGACACAGAGCCTCGGCGGTGGCTCATAGCTCCAACAGACTGCACACAGGTTCAACATGCCCTCGACAAGAGTCATGACTGGTTACTCCACAATCGTCTTCAGTTCAACGTGAGTAAATGTGGGGCACTGCATCTACAACGCCAAATGCTTTACACCTATAAGTGACAGCACTGTCCTCGGACAAAAGATTTCTGTGTACTGTTGCATGAAAACTAGTCCGGTCGGAGCAACCTGAAAAATAGCATCGAAAACCTTTGGGCTCTAAACGAAGGCTTTTGGTCAATTGGGTCCATTGTGTTCCACAGCTGCTTTCTGCATGCATGCATCCGCAGGTGGAATATGCGATTCAAAAATCGTTGAAGCAAGATCTCACGGGCTTGGAAATTTTCAAACATCGGGTAAACAATTATGTCAAAGGGCAATGCCACTTACCTTACGAACAGCGCCTGAATCCTTTAGGAGTCTTCAGAGAACGCTATCGGTGTTTGCTCAGGAACGTAATCATGATCACCTTAATTACTCTTGCTAGCATTCGCCAAAACTCAGTCAGAACAAGACTGTGAGGCCACGGACTCAAACTGGCACCCGGTTGGGTTGTATAAGGAAGTTATTCTCCCTACATGTTCGCCACATGTGCAATTCACTACCAGAACCTGTTATTTCAGCTTCTACACTCATTGGATTCAAATCTCGTGTCTACAATGCGCTATTCGCGTTACACCAAAGTACAACACACCTGAATGATACTCACATTCAGAAAACAAAACCGTATCAACCCACACCCGCTTCTCTGGGGAAATCGAAAGCGGTGACATTTGAAGTTGCATTAAACCACTTATGAACGACGCAGGTTGACAAAACTTTGCTCGGCAGGTTTATTGCTTTGGGTTCTTCCTTATTTATGGTTGTTTTTCATTTTACATTAAAAAATCGACTCAACACATCGTGAGACAGGATAATCCCAAGCTTTTTCCCCGCACTAAACCAGCGACCACACTCCGTTTTCTGGAGAACCGTAGAGCATCAACTGCCAATATCCCTAATTTCATGAGACCGGCTGCTTGTAATCTAATTCCTTCGCAACGAAATGTGGCAAGTCTGCTTACGTGTAGAACGAGAAGGAAAGTAATATAGCTTCCGGCCTAACATGTCATTTGAAAGGAATTTGCAAGGCTGCAATCAAGCATCTATCACATGCCTAATCCATCCCTAAATTAGTGATTATATCATTCCGCCCGGCAGCTGTTCTGTCTATCACGATCAGATTTGATCTCTGTGGTTCGCATGGGGGCGAATTGGTTGGAATATGATTATCTTCTACCTCACGTTCGGCTTATACCTGAGGATCCGTCACAAAAGTGAAATTTCACCCCATAAAGCAAATGTTACGTGGAGCGAATTGTATCCAATCCGCTGTGACGGATATCGTTCCGCCCCTTATGTTACTGACAACTTGACTTCCAGACCAAACAGTTGCTTGTATTGCGCCTTTAACAATCCGATCGAAATAGCCTGAGGCTCCATCAAAATAGGCAACCTATCTGCGCCTCTTGCATAAGGCACTTTGGAGTACGAAGCCAACATTATTCACTCTGGTCTTCCGTGCATCATCTGCACCCTAGCCTCAAACAGACCACTTCTTTGCTCACTCACACAACGGGGTGGATTGCGCCCCAGACTCACTTCAGGTTTGAACCTGGCGTTTCGGACAGATTCTCTGTGAGCCTAGGTTCCCCTTCCTTCAGGGACTGTGCTGACTTTGCTCTAGCACATGTCTAAGACACCGCATTGACCAGTGAGTGCGCGCCCGGCACGCTGTGTACTGGCTGAGGTCCGTTTAGTAAGGTCTAAATTGCCGTCCATTAGAGTTGGACCACGCTGGTCTCCCCCAAGTCTAACAAGTTTCCCACCTCCCTCCCTTCCAAAGCGTCAGTTTCTGCGTCGTAGGTGCCTTTAGCTTTCCCGCTATGTTGAGTTCTACCGGCTGCTAGCCATTGCCCACGCAATGGGATGGTGGGTGTGAGTCCGGTGAGTGTCGGATGATAGCTGATACACGAAGGATGTTAGTAAAGGAAAATGGCGTAATTACTCCGATCGAATTAATCGGTTTAGCCGCCTGTAGTATTGGAACAGTAATAGATTTGCTGGGCTATTGGGGTCGTTTTGCTTGCGGCGAAATCAGTTGTTCTCTTCTGGTTTAAAGCAGCACTTATTGGGGAGACCTTGGTTTGCCAGTTCACTATGGTTACCCCAACTTTGGTGATTTTGGTTGTCACCGTTTCCTTGGCCAGTAGTTGATTTCTGGGGTAACAGGAGCACGCTTTTTATTAGTGGGATAGACGTGCATTCCACACAGAACTGGAAAGATTTGGTTGACTTTATAACTTGGACTGGATAGCTTTCACCAGGACGCACTTCGCATAGAAAATCTTGCAACGGTTATGATCCGAAAAACCCCCTATTATAAGTTTGGCAAATGATTTATACGTCTTTAGCCTGAAGCACGTTAGGCATTGCGCTTGTTGAACGAACGTTACGAACCTATAGAATGTCTTACCCTTGATGGTTGGCAGTTGCTCTCGTGTTTCTGACGTCGATGTCAAGGTCACACCGTGCATTTCGCACGATTGCAAACTATCCTATCCGGTTTGCCGCTCGACGCGTCAGCTTGCTCATGAGGCAGATTACACGAGGGTTTGATAGAGAATTTTCGTGATCAGGCTCATGAATCGCCCCAAGGTGAACTGGCCGAGAGACTAAGGGGTTCGCTGAGAGAAGCGCAAATTACCCTGTAGCTGCTCCAAACAACGTTGGGCTTGAATGAGTGAGAGTTCATTCGAAAGCCGTTGAAATGCTCTATGGAGTGAGACCAAACTATGTCTCCGATGGTTGGAGTTACGTAAGTTTTGCGCTTGGATATCGATGAAACACTGCCCCGAAGTTAGAATTCAGGGTAACTGTAGGATGCACTGTAGTGTACTTGGGGAGGTGGTAGTATCATGAGGTAGGGCTTGTAAAAACAAGACGAATAAGTATAGATTTAGTGATGTGTGACAAAATGCGGCTGAGAAACCAAGAGTGCATATACGCGCGATTAGCAAGCACGCACTTCGTTCGGTCAGCGATGAGGCGATATCATATTAATCTGTTCATTCCGTTATGCACAAATAACAGGCACCAACGGATAAGGTAATCAAAGATGAATGCCGGCAAGTGTGAGAGGGAAAGAACGCTGATTATCACTCTTTCTGGGCAAATAGCTAGTAGAAAGAACGCAGAACGTCGTAACTGACAAAATTTCAGAATCTGTAAGATAACTCGAAAATGTAAGCACTTTCTGCGACGCGTTTGTGCTGGCGACCAATAGCCACTCGTGGATACTCGGGAATTACCCATCTTATTAATAATATTATTATTGGTAACACAACGCAGAGAGTAGATGCACGAAATGGAACGGACCAGTGATCAATTCGATAAGTTTATCGAATGGAATAGAAGAGTAAAGACCAGGTGATAAATGCAGCCGATTCGGAGGCAATAGACAGATGATCCATTCGAAATGCATATGGGCCATGCACAGGAAGAGGATGAAGAGTCACAAATGACGCCTTCCCCATTCGTCGATGAATTGTCCTGTCTTAAGGACAGCAAGAAGAACACAAGGTGACAAAAATAGACACGAGGAGTAAATGCATAAAACAAACGAGCGGCAAAAACACAACACCGTAAGACAAAGTTGATTGCTCTGGGCGGGTTAATTTTTGGTACAACAATAATTTGAACAGAAACAAACACAAGCTGCACAAAAGTGAGTAGAAGAGTTGACCGACAAAGCGGGACCATCGGGGTTGATTGAAATGATGAACGGGTAATCCGGACCTCCCTATGCAGTGGCGGCAATGCTGCAAACAAAGAAGGAAGAAAAGGATGAAACATCCAGGGAAAAAGCATGTGGTGGAACAGAGACAATAGCTCCATACTGTAAGTATGCTATCCCATCGATATGCTAGGAAAGAGAGCTAGATCCGAATGAAGTAAGGTCAAGATGCATCGCAGCATGGATCGATGGTCAAGTATCGTACGAACCAGTATACAGGAAGAAACTCACTGCTTCGGTGATACAGTGCAAAATTGAGCTTCCTAAAATCCAAGCTTAAATCGTTCTTGAACACAGCAGCGGCAGCACGAAGAAAACTGTCATGAAACATACAAGAGTTGTTTAGCAAACATCTAACTAGAAAGATCCCCACCCAAAACTCCAACCTGAAGCTCAACTTCGCGATCTTTCATTAAACCATAGTTCAGGGAACCTCATGCAGTGCTAAGTGCATCCAAGGAAGAAGCTACTCACACAAAGATAGCACAGACCGAAGAGCATGCTCACATCTACACAAAATGTAATGTGGCAATAATGAGCACTGGTTTCCGCACGCTTGAGTAAGGTACTAGTTATTAAGTTGCAAATCATCACATCCAGATTAAATCAAACAGCCGTAACACGTTCAGAAAAGCACTGCCCGACAGTTTCATCCTTTCGGGAATCGTCGGCAGTGCGTATTCCATTTGAACTCTGTGGGGCTAGAATCTGCAGCTCGACTGTTATCAGTTCGTGGTTAAGACCACGGGTGTGTGACGACTGTCTGACTTAGTTTAGATGTGAGGAATTTTAACATATACCACTTAAATCACCCTAATACTCTCTTGTACTGATTGTTGGTACTGCTAGTGAGTCACTTGTGTCTGGAAAGCGAAGGGTTAACAAGGACATTTGTGAGGGTATTCGGCTGTTCTCCGAGCTGGGAGATTTGGCTGCAGACGCTTCATCGTCAGGCTAGACGACATCATCAGTGCGATGTACGTGGGCAACTTCCAGATCTAAGTGAGTATTGGTCAGTTACTGATTCGAACGTCGGGAATAAATGAGTCCACATGAGTTGCCCGTGTAGTCAGCTCTTGCATTCCGTGGGCTAGCGTCCGCCTCATTGGTGTTTCTTTGTCCTGTTGACCTGGGGTGAAGTATAAGTTAGAGTTACACAACATTTGCGCTTGGAGATCGATGAAACTCTGCCCCGAAGTTGGAATTCATGGTAAACGTAGAATGCACCGTAGTGTACTCGAGAAAGTAGTAACACGAAGTAGAGCCTCTAAAAGCAAGACGAATAAGTATAGATCCAGTGATCGGTGACAACATGCGGCTGAAAAACAGCGAAAAAACAATGAGTGCATAAATGCGCGTTTAGCATGCACGCACGTTCAGCGGTGAGTCGGTCGCATAATAATCTATTCCCTTATACAGTGATGTAGCAACTACTACTACGCCAGGGACGGTAGTAAAAGTTTCGCCTTGACTGAATAATGAATACACAAATTAGAGAGCGAGGATATAAATCTGTGTTGCTCCATGGTGGTTAGATCAGGAACCTGTGTGGTGGAAGCATATTACAGCTACACCACATCTTACCCGGGTGCGGTACGCTCCTTATACCTGTAATTCGCAAAGTGGGCGTCGAGGAATCTCTTGAATTCCAACACCGATTTCATCTCGACTATTTTCTCCGGCAGAATAGGCGTGTGAAGGCCACATAGTCGACTCAGGGTAAGGTGCACATTAGTTTTCGATGAAATGGATGATCGTTTGGGACACTGGGGTAAATGTGATGAAAGTGATCACAATTGGATAAGTAGGGGATTGCTGGAAAGAACGTTTGCAAAAGTGTGACACATGGTGCAAAGGTGTTGTTGGTCATGAAGAGGAAGACTAAAGTCTTCAACCCTCAGGTTACCGGACATTTTGCCCTTTATATCCGGTATCGAACAATCGACGTAGCTATAATTCCGCCCCCTGTCACTTGCAGTACGGGGCGGAAACACTACGTACTAACCTACACAAGAACAATGCAAAAAGAGGATTGTTCGAGAATAGCAATGAGTAACCAAAAGATATGAACGGCTGAGACATAAAGTGATACATGATTAAAATGAATACAGTTATGTATAGTAAATGGCCAAGCTACGGAGGCAAATAAGGGCAAAACTAAACACCGAAAAATCACCGGCATTTGGTAGTATCTGATTGGTATGAAGGTCCGGTACTTAGTACCTTGTGCCGTTCGTTGGACCATAAAGGTGTACGACAGACTCAACAGCGTTTTAGGAGCCCCGGAAGAAGATCAGTCCTAAGCCTGACGCAAGATCGTGTGAACTAGAGACCCACACAACGGGAGGAGCTGAGAGAGCCACTGCATCAAAATACTCCAACGAACCAAGTCAATTTGAATGGAGAGCGATCGGGACAAGGGTAAGCGAGAAGACACCAGTTGACCGACCCCACGAGTCACGACTCCCTCTGCTCGCTGTCGATTGGTTAACTCCTAGAGGCAGTGGGCCCCATTTATAGAATAGTGAATTAAAACCTGCGGCTCGAACACAAAAAGCGAAGTTTATTGTAGAAAGGTATAGGGGGTTCAAGTGGTCACATGAAACAAGGAAACATTCAACATGTTTGATGCGATTCAATCACTGGTAGAATAGTATAAGCTGCGAGTAGTTTTTAGGTAACGTCACAACAAATGCTGAGAACGCAACGCAGTGCAAACGAGTTGTGTGTTAGACAACCTACGTCTAGGTATTATAACAGTTCGAATATGGAATTTTGGGTCAATTTGCGCACTTCCGATTTTACGTTCCGTTGCGCCTCTTCCTTCACAACGTATCGGCGCAGGTAGGTTTCTACATCAAATGTCCTTCGTCCTGTTGATTTGTGTAGCACGCCTCCTTCATTTGTGGCGATCCACGATTTACCAACTTGCCTTGCGCCCCCTCATTTCTACACATACTACTCAATAGTAGTGCACCAAATAACGATCAGCAAAGATGAAGGTACGTAATACACGATAAAGTGACCGCCACATTCACATAACAGGTCTTCCAGAAAATGTTTATCAAGCTAGTAGCGAACTGTCTGCGGACTGAACCCATATCCAACATCTGCAGATTGGATTTGAGCCAACTCTACACAGTTCATAAAAGACTCACATTTCGTCACTTGACAAAGTTGCTTAGCGGAAGTGGAGCATGGAGCGCCATCCTTAATGTTTCCGGATGACTAAAATGCTGGTTCACAGTGAATGATTTGAATGGATTGTGGGACTGGTCCGTTCTGAGGCAGCTACGCATAAATCTCGTCAAATGTTCAGTCTTGCATATAGAGATCCACTGACATTATTTGATTGGTGGAAACGAAGTGCCGTGGATTCCACTTCAAGCTGACCTAGGTGTCGTGCTGTCGGCAAAAAGTGGACGGCAGCTCCTTGTAAAGGACTCAGCATGTTGTGGATAATCCGCAAATCATTCGGGATCATGACCGCCGAAATGTTTGTAAGACCGTTTCCAGCCTTTGTTAGGCCGCGCTTAGAATACTACGTGCAGACTTGTTTCCCATGCCTAGCCAGAGACAGGAGGGTAGTTGAACTAGTCTTGTGCTCTAGGACAAAAATGGTATATGAGTCAAAAAGGTGTCGTACTCTGTGAGATTACTCAAGTTGGACACACTTTCGTTGGATCTCATTTATCGTATACACAGGTCACATCGACCCTGATTTGTCTGGAGTGTTCCATTCAACTCAAGTGCCAACTCATCGAGCTCATCCACCGAAGCTGATTTTCGGTGATCGCGCAGGGTTACAGGTAGTTGGAACGCACAGCCTGTGGAATTAGCGATGGCAGCAACGGTGAAAAAGTTAAGACAACGAGTTGACGCCCTTTGACTGCAATTCAAAACTCTTCCCTTAATATTACAAGTTTTCACTCTTCTGTTGAGGGTTACTTGCTTTTTTCGATTGTTTTCAATTTGTATTTAAATATTGCATATGTAAATTGTTTCAAGTTGTCTTCCTTTTGTTACCCTGGCTGGCCTGCCGAACAACCTCCTCGTGGAGCCAGCTGGGTGTTCCGGGTTTTTCCCGTTCCAGCAAATGGTTCTGCGGCAGTGTTTTAGGATGCAGTGGGTTTTCGCTTGGCATGCGTTCTCCCTATGAGAAGTCACAAATGTCCGCTTAATAACACTGCGATATGGCGGATGTGACCCGCCACTAAGTAAGGTCACTGTCCCTGGCTTCCCTCCGGTGAAGCATTGAATTCTAGAACTCGCTGCTAGTTTGGTATCTGTCCAAAGGAAAGACGTATGAACCGAAAAATCGGTCACTGCCTCCCAATGGGCGCGATTCCCTGAATTCGCTCCGCTGCCTTTTGGATAGCCTATACAGCCAAAGACTCGGGGTGGAGTCTCCTAAGACGACTCCTCACCTCAGTCTAGGCAACCGGGTAGTATCTCGCCTACTGACGAACCATGGAAACACACGCACGCTCTCACTTTCATGATGTTCTACGTTCCAGCTACTGCACTAGCTTTACAATCACACGCTACCCAATTACTTACCTACCCTTTGTATCATTCACACACAGCATTACTTGATTCCTTGACGGTGAACAACTCTGTCTCCACCAGTGAATTCGTCCAATCGACATCCGCCAACTCAGCCACACAGTGCTTCACATGTAACCACCAGACACATGGTCTTCGATCCGCCATCGCTTCTGCAACGTGAAAGGCGGTTCAAGCTAGCAGTAGTAAATATGCGCACTCTACGGCAGATCGGACAACAATCGGGACTAGCACGCACTTTGGAACCCTTTTTAATTGATGTCTGCTGCCTGACTGAGACACGACTTCAGGATTCCAACACATTCTACCAGTTATTGCCACCCACACCAATTTTCATCTCCGCCTTTCTGGTGACGTTGAGTCTGCCACTTCTGGGCAAGCTGGTGTTGGGAATGCGCTCAATGCTAGAGCCGAGTCCGCCCTCCTTGGTTGGACTCCAGGCAACAGTCGCCTGTACACATGATCTACTCCTGAGGACAGGAGATTACAACTCACGTGTTGGTCGGCTGTTTCTATTTGAACGCCACCTCGGGGGAACAGATGGATATGATGATGTGCGCTCTGACACTGGAGAAAGACTGCTCTGTCTGTGTGGATATCCCTAATTTTTCCTCCCCAGTAAAAATGTTCGTCACCCCAGGCGACATTATGCCCCCTGGCATCCTCCATCATCAACCCAGCGGTGGTCACAAATTGCTCACAGCCATAAGTCGAAGGTGGCGTGGAACCATACGCGATTTTCGATCACACTTGTCAACTTTTGTGGAAACCGATCACACCTTGGTGTGCGCGACAGTTTGCATGCGCTTCGGTGGCTCCCCAAGGGCCGAACATACCAGACTAAACATTTGCAAATTGGAAGATGCAGCAGTACAAACAGAGTATTAACAGAGGCTTCGTGAGAACCTTGCCCCCTTTTCTTCTATGGACGTTGACCGGCACCGATTAAATTTGCGAAACACCATGCTGACCGCAGGTTTGTCCAGCTGCGCCCTCGTCCGCTTCACAACCAGAAGCTGAATCTAGGCAACTTCCCCGGAACTTGTAGATCTTCGACGCGCCGTGATCGCGGGCACGGAACACAGTGAAACCCTACGGTCTAGTTCTATATAACTGAAAGTAAGTCTTCTCTCTGATCGTGAATTCTGGTGATCTAGGCGTGCAATTGAGACGGAGGCCGTTGCTTCGGTTGGAAACTGCCGCAGGTTGTTTCGCTTCATCAAGGCCACCGGTTGTACTTCACATGTCACCAGTCAAACAATCTGTGAGTTTGATGGCACAAAAATCACCAACCTGCAGAAGCGATTGGAGCGCTGGGCAGAGCATTTTGCTCTTCAATTTAACTACCTAGCACAACCATTGTGACACCTCCATCTCCATCGGATGGTGTTTGGCCTGTCCCCTACAGAAGTAGAAATCCGAAGCTCAATCTGGTCTTTGAAACAGTATAAAGCTCCCAGCCCTGACAGCCTTCCCCTCCAGCTCTTTGCAAAGATGGCGGGGATGTACTTTCAACGAATTGCTCACGCTTTTCACGAAGTTTTGGTTTGATATGGTCCGCAGCTCATCGGGAGACTCAACCGTTGTCCCCCCTAACAAGAAAGTCAGCTGCGAAGATTGCACTAATTATCACAGAATCTCAGTGATTTCAGTTGATTCCAATATTTTTGCGTCCATCTTAAATTACAGGTTTTCCTGCACCAGAGAGCTTTTCCCGAGAATAACAAGTCGGTTTTCACACAGACCGAAGTGAAATTGATGAAACCCTCACGCTCCGACACGTCCACCAAAAATCTTAGTGTTCGGCGGCATTCGATTCAGTAGACGGCAGTTCTGCGGAATTGTCTACTAAGGAAAGGTGCGCCCAATAAGTTTGTCGCCATTCTGAAGGAACTGTACAGTCATATGTCGGGCAAAATTAGGGCTTAGGCAAGACTTCCCTCTTCATTCGCTGTAACCAGCGGCGTTCGACAAGGTAACCCCATCTCACATTTCCTCTTCAATGTTCCCATCGATGTCGTGCAACAAGCGCTAGGTATCCAGAACTGCGGTGTTGAGCTTCTCCCTGGCGCCAGGATCGCAGACTTGGACTACGCCGATGATATCGATTTGCTGGGTGATGATCTGCAAATCGTCCAAAACACTTTGAACCCCACAGCGATTGAGACATCCAATTATGGTTTGTATTTCGCCCAAACCAAATGTAAAATGCTTTTTCAGGATTGGCAGGGGGCCTGTGTCCGCGGCCGCCATTGCTGGTGACATACTGGAACAAGTGTACTGCTTCACTTATCTAGGGAGTCGCATCATGGCTGGAGGTGTTGAAGATGAGGTTTCACAGCGCATTGAACAAGCCCGCCTTGCTTTCATCAAACTGAGACACTTTTGGCGTCGTCGTGACGTTAGTCTCAAGCTCAAGGGTAGGGTGTACAATGCTTTCTTCCGTACGGTCTCGCTGTATGGCTGTGAGATTTGGTCTGTTCGTTCGGAAGACATGAGACGATTGTCAGATTTTAACAACCGTTGTCTGTGAAGCACAGCTTGTGTGTGGCGGCAAAATCCCGTAACCAATACGGAGGTTCGTGAAAGAGTGTTTGGAGCGAACAGCCCATGCCTCCAAACAGTTATTCTCCGACACCGCGTGTGTTGGCTCGACCACGTACTGTGGAATCCAGCCTATCGCCTTTGCTGTCAGCGTTATTTGAGCTTCCTGGAAGCGACTGAAAAACGTATCGCGGTGGACAACTAATGGCGTGAAAAAGGAGCATGAAGAAAGCAGCCTCAAGCTTAGCTTCAGTCGAAACAGAGCGCCTCCCAGGTTGGGGACCAGGTGACTCGAGATTCCTGTAGCTGCAAACGCTGGGTGTGATGGGATCTAACAGTGGCGCCAGAGTGGAGTCGTTTTATCAGTTGATTACTACAAATTATACACAGATAAAACAAAAAAATCAAAACGGCGGGTGTGAAACTGTCGTTTTTCTTGTTTGTTACCCTTCCATTTCATTTCATGTTCACCTGGTCAGTGTAGCTGGAACTTCTACCATAGACCAAGTGAGCATAATTTGGTTGATCATGGTGTGAATTGTAAGTGCTATTTTGGTATATCGAGCGAACAAATTTCGTGCTAGCTCAACGATGTGGTTAAAGTTGGAACATTCACGAGATATCCCTAATGTTTCGGTCCCAATGGAACTTAGAACCTGATTACTAAAATGATATTCAACGACACAAGCTGAGATGTCTTAATTCCCAAATATCAACCACCAATTCATGATTCGTTTATTGGTATGTTACGACAGGCTTCCGACTTTATCGTAACGTTTCCCACGTTTACCCTCGCAGACACTGTTGACGAAACCACTCGAGATATCTCACAAATCACCGGTACATCGTACACGTTTCGCTGCCGTATAGAACGGAAAGCACTATGGAATTGTACATCATTAGTTTCGTGCCAACGGTAAGCTGGTGGTTGTTCCACACTCGGTACTCAAGCTTCCCGAATGCCGCCGCTGCCTTCGATCTGCTGATCCGAAACGGCAGGTGCGGAAGCGACAGGCGCCGATGGGCTGTACTCCATCGACGTCGAGCGTATGGTGCTGTAGCACATGCGGTCGCGAGTGTCTGAGTCAGGCAGGTTTAGTTAGCCACGAGGGAGGCCACTCAGGACCAGCTTCGAAACGACGATGGGTGATGCTGAGAACGTAAACAGAACCGGCTAAGCGTTGGTAGGTACGCTGCATTAGAATTACTAACCGCGTGCTTACGTGCTAAGTTCCTTTATTTTAGGTGCCGGGTCTCCTATCTTGTCTTAATGCTTATAGTTTCACCGCATTTTAACGTCTACGATGAACGGTCCTGCTGAGAACGTTAGCAGAACCGGCGCGGTGTTGGTAACTACGCTGCAATCGATTTACTAACGGCGCGATTGCGTGTAGAGTTTCGTTATTTCAGGTGATTGGTTTGCCATATTTCGTAAATACTCACTTTGTTAAGTCATTCAAATTTATGTCTTAAACTACTCTTACATACATCGCTTAAGCAGATTGTGGTTATCATCGTTAACTTTTTCGCGTTTGTGGCATTTGATAACAGCGACCAAATTTGGGCTCGCTGTCAATACAAGCAAGACTGTTTGTCTATTTCCCGCCGTGCCTCAAATCCAGGTTGTGATGACGTGGTGAAGACGGCGTCGAAAAGTTACTACCTTGGGAGCGTGATACCAACCGACCTGCAGATAACGAGCGAGCTGCGCATCCGCTTAGCGAAGGCGACTGTCGCGTTTGGAAGACTGGAGTGTCGGGTGTGGAACAATAAACAACTGACCATTGTGCTATGTAAGGTGATCCGGTGCCTTAAAAGTACAACGCCGTCCCACACCCCTGACCGTGAACTTCATTCTCACCCACTGCTTTACTGTGGTTCACGTGCATGAGGCCTCCGACTATGCGAGCGTCCTGTCTGACAAGCACTCACCTTAACCTATATTGTCGGTTGTCTGGCCTGTTTCATGTGACTCAACATCTGGTCAATACACTGTCCGGTGCGATGACGGCACTACGCTCCATTAAGCGCGATGCTAACATTGGCGACGGAGATTGTTGATCATTCACAGCTAACCCAATTGTTACAACAGCAGCAATATTACATCGAGCAGGAACAGCGGGCTATGCTTAAACAAAAACAAAGACAGACATTGCTATTGCAAGCACTCACTGAGAAACTCTCAACAGTAAATCTAACACCCAGTACAGTGAAAACCGAGTCCACTTCAAGTGGAGCGTTAGCAAACAGAATGCAAGACGACCAAAATAACGCAGAGAAGGGTGTTATAGTGCGGGTAAGACAACTCCCGTTGTTTCGTGACTTTGTCTCACTCACACCCTACGCACCCCGCCCTCTTTTACGGCTCTATACATAGGTGTTTCTGTTATCTTCCATTTGTATTAGCTTGTACTGACACTGAATCTTATGCTTATTAGCTTTTCGCTTACTCTGTGTATTTCGCTTGTTCGCGAGGCACCTTATCGATCCTTCTCCATTGAACTGATGAGCCGGTTCGGCTCGCAGCGAGTAACATTGTTTTGCACCAGGATTGCCGTTCGTGTTCGCATTACCGTTAGTGGGCGGAAGCAGCTGTGGGCCGACATAATACTAATGGCGACGGAAGTGATGGAAATTCACGGCTATTTCATACGAGCAATTGCAGTCACTCCATCAGCAGGAGTTGGAAAAGTCTCAGCGGCAGTTAATTGAGTTGTTATCATAGAAGCCAAACATCCAAGGTGAACGGGAATAGGAATCGATACTGACATTACAGGGAATTGCATCTGAATGCTACAGGCTGTTCAGTTTCAACCATGACCAAAAATGACTGAAGCTTCAGATCCTAGAGAACCCTAGTACTGTCATTTAGCTATTTGTTGCCAAAATATGAATCAAGAGGTAACGGACCGGAAGTCCCCGAATGAATCTTGGAACGGTGGTGAGAGGCATATTTTCAGTCAACATGAACGGCCACAAACAATTGTGTCAGACAACGGATCGCAGTTCACATATTAGCAGTTTGCCGAGTTCTGTGAACATAACGGAATCGAATGCATGAGAATCGCACCAGGCAAGCGGAGTGGTTTGAGGACAATCTGAAACGGGCGCTGCTGAAATCGAGGGTGAAAGAGCACTAAACGTAAGGCTGGAAAGATTTTTATTGTATTATCGGATTAAATCGAACCCCAAAGCACCAGATGGGTAGGCACCTTCTGAGATACTGATTGGTCGGAGGCTGAGGACCACTCTGGATTTGTCGGCACCAAAACGCCCACCGATACGCCGCACTAATTCTATGACGGAAAACCAGTACAACAGACAACACGGAGCAGGACCCATAAATTTGAAGCTGGAGCCCCGGTGTCTATTACTTATCCGCAGGGGCACAGCATCAAGTAGATACTTGGGTTTGTCGTGCGGCGTCATGGTCAGCTGATATACGAGATCCGCATTGGTGCGCAGTTATAGATCCGCCATGCAAATCAAATCAAGCCGCGCTGTGTGGAGAAAACATGTGATACTAATGGACTTGCTCTTACATAACCGCTGGATAATAGTCAGGCGAGCACTTTTGTCAGACGACACACGCAACCTTTCGAACGTCCAGAGAATGGAATAATGAGGAAAGCAAAAAGGAGAAAAAGGCTTGTTCGGTCATTCCAAGTGCATAACTGTCAGAAAAGCCATATTGACCAAACGTGAAGTTGAATTTGTTATTTTTTCAAGAGGGAAGAGGTGTTATAGCACGGATAAGAAAGCTCTACCAATCCTCGATGTTTCGTGACTTTGTCTCATTCACACCCTATTCATCCCGCCCTCTTTTACGGCTCCCTGCATACGTGTTCCTGTTGCCTCCCATCTGTGATTAGCTTGTATTGACACTGAATCTTATGCTTATTATCTTTTCGCTTACTCTGTGTATTTCGCTTGTTCGCGAGGCATCTTATCGATCCTTCGCCGTTAAACTGATCAGCGTTGATTGACCGAAAGTCAGCCTTTCTACATAGTCTGTGTTTATGCCTTAATTTGAAGTATTCGGCTGCCTTGTACGCACGGGCGCTTGGCTGACGGTTCGGCTCGCGGCGAGTAACATTGCTTTGTACGACGTGTCTATCGGACCGTTGTCTTTCGTTCGGCACGTTAGTTACGCAAACGACGGATCGAACACACAATCTCTTCTAGGTCTGAGTTGCCGTTCGATTTCCGGCTGGACACGTTTGAAATACCAAAAACCGTGGAGCTCAGTGAGCCGACGGAAACGCGCACAGAGCAATGCCACTGAGTCACTCGGAGACTTATGCGGACAACTAAACCTGTCCGGTGTTTACAGGTGCACCCAGCATTTCATTCGCACGAGCCTGGAGAACGTGTTTTCAAAGGATATGTTTCGCCAGGCGATCCGGTGCCTTAAAAATACAACGCCGTCCCACACTCCTGAGCTTGAACGGCACACGCACTGCTCTATTGTGGTTCATTCACATGAAGCTGGCGACTGTGCGAGCGGCCTGTCTGACACACACTCACCTTAACCTATATTGTCGGTTGTCCGGACTGTTTCATGTGACATGACATCTGGTCAATACACTGTCCGGGGCGATGAGTGTGCTGACGGCTCTATGTCCTAGTAACCGCGATTATAACACCATAACACAAAGCTGGTGGTAGACATGTCGATGGTTCTGTCCTTTTATACGACAGTGAAACCTGGACGCTTTATCGGAAGGACATCCGTTATATAGAGCGATTTCAACAGCAGTGCATGCGTCGTATTCTGCTCATCGGCTTCAGTGACCGAGCTGCTCCGCCGCAGTGGCATGTATGCAGTGAATTGCATACTTCTACTGAGGCACCTGAGATGTCTCGGGTATAGTAGCCACATGTGTTCGACCCGGATACCGAAATAGCTGCCTTATGACCAACTGAGTGCAGGGAAGCGGAATGTGGGAAAACGGAAGTTACGTTACCAGTACATGATCAAGATGAGTTTATCACAAACTAATATCGGTTTCAGGTGTTGGGAAGCGATGACAGTGGGTCGGCGCTGATGGCGAGAGCACATCAAGAACGGGCTGCGCAGGTGCTGCAGAAAGCCCACTAACATGCGGAGAAGAAACGCCGAGTACGGAAGTGACGGGAACCGATGGGGTTTACCCCATCGAAGTCGTGATGCAGCACATACGGTCGCGAAGGCGCAGGTTTGAGCCTGCGTAGGGATCGGACGACCCTCGCAATATCCTTAGCCTATGTGTGACTGTTGGTAATGGTGCGGCAGTGAAGCAACGGTAATGCGTACCGGCGTACTGTTGACGCCGGTCGCGAGTGGCTGACCCAACCCGGCTTAGTAAGTCACCGTTAAAGAGGCGACGAGTCAAGTGAACTGGTAATCATCATCAGCACAGCGCTTGGTAAGTAGGTTGCTTACGATTCAATTTACTAAACTAGGCCAATAATGCGGTAGATGTGACCCGTGTGCAAAATCATCGCTGCGGTTGGTTATTACGTGTGCCTGCGTGTTGAGTTTCACGCATTTCAGGTGTTGGTAGTTGATTGATATCTTCGGTGTGGCTGCGCTTAATCTAAATGTTGACAAGGTGCTTACCTGCCTAAGAATAGCCACCTTGATTACCGGCTCCCGGAGACTGCTAATCTTTGTTGGGGGGTGGGGGAGAATGCGCACAGTCCTCGTAACCGTGCCAATCGTGAAGAGTGGTTCCTCCCAGCGCCGAAAGGACCACCACCCATTCACCGCAAAGTGTAGGTTTGGTACGCACGTTTCGCTCCATAGATAGACAGGAAGGCTGCCGCTATTAAGCATGTTGCAGGAATGTGCGCCGCGGCTCCGCTGATGAAACGCAGTTCCCGAGGAACATGGACTATTGCACTATGATAAGCACGAAGACTGGTGTGAATTTTATTGCCACGAAGTTTAAAGCGATTAATTCAAATTGGAAAGTTCAGAAAAGGTATACAGTTGTCCATAAAGGCACCAATCGAAGACTCACCTTGTAGAACAGGACATGCCGGGAATACACAAGGAAATTGAAGTAGGCGGTTACGACGTCGGCAGCCCATAAGGGCAGAAATACAAACCAAAGTGAGGTCTCACGATCGAAAGTGCCTTTGACAGAGGCACCCTCAGTATGAAGTGCCAAAAAGACAGAGCTTATGAGAATGCTGATGACATGGAGGATTAACTCGAAGGATGTGATATGTACGTAATTGATCAGCTCCGTAAAGAAAGTGTACATAGGCGGTCCAACTGGCAATAGAGGGTGATGACATCGACGCAAAATGCAGGCGAGACAAGCAAAGGGTCATGGATGAGGTTCGGCCTGAAACGAATTTAAGGAAAATGTTTATTACATAGTGGCAATACGGTAGTGAAAAATAACAAACATACGTATCTGCGGAAAAGGCGTGGGTTTCACTGCGTGCCATTAAAAGCTCGAGTACCGCTCGCAAAAGGCACACTGTTCATTGCAACACAGAAGTGGGCTGCATGTATATCGAGTCACACCAAGCAGCATCAGACTTATGAGGAATTGGCACTTCCTCTCACTGAAGCACAGAACATGGACCGATACAGAGCAGGGCGGAGTTGTTCAGCTAAACAGTTACGACATGACCACCGAATTGGTAGCAGACCGATGGAGTGGTTTAGGCAATCGGCTTACGCCTTGATAAGGAACTGGCCATTAACGAAGCCCCACGTTTATGGTGAAAGAGCCAAGCTGTGTCACTATCTTGTCATGAATACTGTGTATAAGTATGTTAAGATGTCGGGTTATGTAATAAAACCCATGACTCCGCCTACCGTCCTTTCTCCTGCGTTTCAGCGATGGCTTTCTAGACCATGTTGTTAATTTAGCAAAACACCCCATTTTGGTTCACCTAACGACATTCATCTACGAGGATCATTCAATAAATAAGGTGAATTTTTCGGTATAAGGACTTCTAATACAGATAGAAGCTTACTTTTTGTTTATTTTGGTTGTTTTATTTTTTTCACATGGATGTAATTTCTTTTGCAGATTGAAAAAAACTGAGAGAGTTGTAGCGATTAACAAAGATGCCCGACCAAAAAGCATGCTCCAGGATTGAACAGCGGTCAGTTATCAAGTTTTTGGTTGCTGAAGAGTGCAAACCAGTTGAAATTCATAGGAGAATGTCAACTGTGTATGGTGCCACATGCTTCAGCCGAAAAATTGTCTACGAGTGGGCAAAACTGTTTAAAAAAGGACGGAGCAGTGTTGAGGATGAAGACAGGCCTGGGAGGCCTACAGAAGTGAGGTCTCATGAGGTGATCGAATTAGTCAATGACCTCATTCAGTCGGACAGAAGGGTGACGGTGGATGATATGGACAATGTTATGTGCCGGCCCAAAAGATAAGCTCAAAGTCCTTGCAATGTCATCCACTGTCACCCATTCTGTTCAACTGAATGAGGTCATTGACTGATTCGATCACTTCAGGTGACCACACTTCTGTAGGCCTCCCAGGCCTGTCTTCATCCTTAACACTGCTCCGTCCTTTTTCAAACAGTTTTGCCCACTCGTAGACATTTTTTCGGCTGAAGCATGTGGCACCATACACAGTTGACATTCTCCTATGAATTTCAACTGGTTTGCACTCTTCAGCAACCAAAAACTTGATAACTGACCGCTGTTCAATCCTGGAGTATGCTTTTTGGTCGGGCATCTTTGTTAATCGCTACAACTCTCTCAGTATTTTTCAATCTACAAAAGAAATTACATCCATGTGAAAAAGAAGTAAAACAACAAAAATAAATAAAAAGTATGCTTCTATCTGTATTAGACGTCCTTAACCGAAAAATTCAACTTATTTATTGAATGACCCTCGAATATCTTGTGTAGATGAGAAATATATGGTTGGCGGCATCCGGGTTCGGATTTGCCTGTCACTGTGGCAAGCCACAGGACGCCTGCGCCTACAGAGGGACCATGGGTGGCTTGCGCTGCACCACCCACAGCTCCAACCACACACCCCATATCCAGTGTAAACCCGAAGGAATAAGACCGGGAGGCATGTGGATGGGAGCCACGTTTCATCAACGGAGCCGGCCCACACTCACTCACAGGCAAACACAAGCAGGCTGTATTTGGGGAATCAAGCACACATAAGGCGGTGGCTGGACCGTAGTCCGCTCTACACTGAGTGCATGGAACCGGTCTTCGAGCCTAGCACGGCCACAAGGACCGTGCGCCCCGTCCCCTCTAGCAACGACCATCTGTCTCCTGGAACCCGTATGAACGAGATGGTGGGTAATAGACAGGTAGGCACCTTGTCAACATGAACATCAAGCGCAGCCACACCGGGGATATCAAGCAACAGCCAATCACTTGAAACGACAAAATGAAATGAAATAAATCCAATAATGCATACAGATACGGTGGCATAACTCTTCGCTAAATTACCATATGAAGTAAGTTGGTTAGCAACATATCCGCGAGAAGTAAGAAATGTTCACGAGTTACTTACAAATGCTACAAACGCAACAAAGTTACCGAAGATAAGCGCAATTAGTGTAAGCAACGTGGCCAGTTAATAGAAGATCATTCAGGTAGGCAGAACAAACCAAATAAAGTGGAATGAAATTTATCCAGCTTAAAAAGACCTAGTTTAAGTGTAAGTTGGTTTAGCCCAACTGCGGTGAAGAAGCATCAAGAATGCAACATCAACCTCAGCATGGGGCACTGAGAAATATATACTGCGCTACATATTGCTCGTAGACATGCTTTGCTTTTCGCAGAAGACATCAAAATTGTATGCACAATCCATGTGTAATCGGCTAGCTTAACTGTTGGTTTGTAGAGTTTCACTGGGTACCGCATATTGCATTCGAAACGGTGCGCCATAATCTAACTTATCCCCTTGTGAGTGCCCTGATACTCAGGCATATCATTTAATAGCTTCACGTGCACCATCTTAACACCCTACCGAGTACTCACTAGAAATGCTTGTAAGCACTGTGAGAACGACTTCTCTACTTAAGTTGAAGGAGAAACCAGAAATTACTATGAAACATGGGGATTCAACTGCTACTAACCCATCCGTTGTTGCAGTAAAAACGCGACGTTCAATCACAGCCGCAGTTACTGATAAGCTACTTAGAACTAAAAAAGTAACTAAATTCAAGTGCAGCCAGGTTGGCTTCTCTGACACTAATATCAGCACCACTGGAAATTTACAAGGCTTTCGTGACGAATTCCATCATCTAAAAACCAAATGGTTAGCCACTGATGATCTCCGCTTCGTGCTTAATAAAACTGAGCCATTGGTTAATCTCATACAAATCCAAACCAGTCTGGCGGTAGATTAACTAATTCCTGTGTGTGTTTGTTGATACGATAGTCACAAAATCCTACAATAGATTGTCCAAAAAGTGCAGTACTTCCTGATGAAATTACCCTCAATTCAATATGGAACGTTTTGCTTAAAGTCAGCGATATGGCACATGTACAGTGCCACTGCACGAGGCTGAGAAATAAGATCCAACAACATCGTTGCCCCATGCTGTTTCAATTTGCAGGCGCTGTGATTGCCACCGAGTTTATCGGAAAAGGTGACCAAATTTCTGAGAAAACCACGTTTATGTCACTGAAAACCGTTGCAGATAAAACGCCTTTGCAAAGAGAACTCTGGCGAGGACAAGAGGTTTCTCACCTACACCGAGAAACGCCACCCAACAGCACCCTTGCCTGTGCGTGAGCTACTGCTTCCACATTACCAAAAAACAATAATGGGCTCAAAGACAAGTTTAGAAGTGACACTGCAGCTGACAGACTGCATCCCGTTGTAAGCAATCACCCATTATAGTAGGTATGCCTGAGGATCCAGCAACAGTGGTGGCTATAGATGATGAACTAAAAATTTTTGGTAGAAAGATGAAACACCTGCGAGCAGAAAGATTCAGTAGTCGACGGAGGAAAATATTGTAAAACGTGTCTGTCCAGTGACAACGTCGATTTAGACACTTCCAAGTATTCGTCGAATGACCAAAGGCCTAGTTCTGGTGTTGGTCTGTTATACCCAGCACACATGGAAAGGGCAACACAACCATCGGTCGGAGGGCATCATCATACACTACAGACTGAGGTCTGGTCTAGCGGAGAGTCGGTACTGCATGCTCCCGATAAATCGAGCAAAAGTATTCATCATAAAGGCTTCACCACTTGTGAACCATAGCAAGAAAGCAATCCAGAGCTACCACCCAAATGGGTTGCAAGAGAACTCTCGACCACAATGTTATTCATATTGTTCTAGTCCTTAACATCAGATTCTGTAGACGTTCTTGAGGCAGCAAATACTCTTTGCGCTGCATCCGACATAAAACCGTACTTGGTCACAACCAATAGATTATCCAAGAAGACCCACGCTTATCCGGCACCCGTTAGGCTGAGTTCGACTGACCAATCTACCTTAACTACTATGATCAGAAAGCTAACTGTTAGCCGCACTGTCACAGGTAACAAATGTTTTCCTTGGTAGACAAATGTCTCGATCGTAAGCATTTACTTACGTGAACGGTGCCTCACAAAAAAACACCAGTAATCGATTGAAACCGTATCATAACAAGAACGTCAAGTCCTCAGCATCCACTCTCCAAGGTGCCCATTACGAATACGTAGCTCAGGACTATTCCAACCCACCTGCAAGGCCATTTGGCAGCATAAACTCAACAGTGGAATCGAAACAAGTGAAACCGAGTTTGCACAAACTACTGCCGCTCAACGTTCCTGACTCCATGAGCACAGCCACATTTAGTGGTGACAAGGCCAAAGCACCGGTTGACAACGCAATTCACTCCAAAAAATATTGCAGAAGCTGGTGTTCGTCAACCTAAATTTCACAAGTTGATGATAGCTGTTAACAGAAACCTCGGTGCTGACAATAGTCTCCGACACCTATCCTATGGTGATGTTGCACCAGTGACATTTGGTGACCTGCACCGCAGATATGGGGGACAATGGGCAGGCCGAATCTTACCATGTGATCGAAGTCCACTCACCACATCGAAGTAGTTTGATACAGATCACCTGAACTATTTACCTCTTGGCCAGACCCAGTTTCGGTCCCGCTGTCACTGCTACTCCTGTTCATCGAGTTTCTGGCATTGAGTCAACAACGCTACATCCACCAGCAAATAGTGTAGTGCAATCAAAAACCACCAACACAGGCGCATTGTTATTCTGATTAATGTTCACTCACTTTCATCCCAAATATCTGTGTTTGGATCCATTATGTTGACTATTAGTCCTGACATTACATTCATCATTGAAGCATGGTGCACTGATGATACTTCAGATGAGGATATGTCACTTTCCGGTTACAATAATTCTAAAAAGAACCGACAGCACCGTAGTGCTGTAGGCTGCATAATATATGTGAGAGAACTGTGCATGGCGACAGCGTTCGATTGCGCAGTGTCAAATCACATGGAGAATTCCATTTGGGTTACGATCTCCATCCATCACCATAACCTACTTCTGGGTTGCATTTACGATCCGACAAACCATAAGCGGGAAATTATATCGTCCTTAGTAACCATATTTGTGATCATTACTAAAGTACCATTTGACTACAAAGTTGTCGCAGGGGAACATACCGCAGGTAAATGGCACTGCACTAGACAGGTATCGGGAGTTTCTTGTATCTGTCTTGGAAGTTGGCAAAAACAAGCTCAATCTCTCACAAAAGGAAAAAAAACGACATTCAATTTATACGCTGGGGATTCCCCCAATTGAAATAAGTGTACAGGAATATTCTCCCAAAAGTGATCACCGAATGGTCAATTGCCGTTTCAAGTTGAGCTCGAAACGTTCAAGAGGAGCCAAAAGTTTTCGTCCATTCAGTTTGGTCGTTTGGGATGCCTTTTCTGCCTTACTAAGAACTATTGTGGTGGATTAAAGGTAGATACTACTGCGTCGGGTATAAGTAGTGTGGCGGTGCAAGATGACACACCAACAGCGAGCCCTGCCGACTTCCCCAAAGTTGAAGATGACATCAGGATTACAGTTCCATGCGCACGAGGAGTGAACACAGAGACAAGCACCAGTTGGGGAACACTCCATGGAGATCACGCAGATGAGCGGACGCCTCCAAGGTATGAACGAACACACCTAGTGTAAGCCACTTTGACAATAAACGATTACCGCCTGCCCCTTGGGTT
The DNA here is from genome assembly GCA_944474145.2 of Dicrocoelium dendriticum. Taxonomy (NCBI): domain Eukaryota; kingdom Metazoa; phylum Platyhelminthes; class Trematoda; order Plagiorchiida; family Dicrocoeliidae; genus Dicrocoelium; species Dicrocoelium dendriticum. Next base: position 31,539 of record CALYDF020001800.1, read on the forward strand.
CTAACATTTGGTGCCGTGACCTCGCAAGTCATGAAGATTCCCTGGCCGGAACCATTTGAAGACGGGGATGCGAAGGCGCTTTTGGAGGATTTCGAGGAGGTGGCAGAGGCGGTAGGGCTGAAGACGGACCGGGCGAAGATGGCGGCCCTGCGGAGTCTCCTCAAGGGCAGGGCAAAGGCGGCGCGAAGAGGTCCGGTCAAATTGGAGTGGACCACCGCGAAGGAAGCGTTGCTGTCTGGTCTGGACACGCCAGGAGGCGATGCGACGGTTCAAAGCGTCGCGGCTTGGTGCTGGGACGGATCCCCTCGTGTTTGCGGTGCACCTCAGGTGCATGTTGGACCGCGCCTTGCCGGGGTTGGATGGGCCGTCAAACACGCAGTTGCTGGTGGATCAGTTTTTGGCCGGCCTCCCACAGCCAACCGCGGAACGCGTTCGGATTGCGAATGCTACTAGGAAGATGCAATTGGAGGAGTTGGCGCAAGTTACTCGAGACCTGGGCGACGCACCACTAGCTGCGCTGAAGGAAGAGCCTCATGAGAAGGTGGAGCGGATGGACAAATTGGCACAGATGATGGAACAGCTTACGGAAGACATCAATGGGCTTCGCGTTCAGCGTTATCGGGTGCGAACAAAGGGATGTTGCTTCATTTGCGGGAAACCGGGGCACTGGAAGAGACAATGTCCGCAGAGGCGTGGTGTTACTCGTGGGACGAATAAACGTGTGAAACCTTATTTTTCTTTTCGGATCGAGGATTGTGTACTTATGGCGTTGAGCAGGAGTGCGGTTGAAGCAATGGTGGAAGTAGACGGAACGATGGAAAGGTGTCTGATCGATACGGGTGCCGCGGTGTCACTAATCAACCATCGGCAAGGTGAAAAGATTCAGTCGTGCTGCACGATCGTAAGAGCGGTTGGCTGTCATTCAGTGGGAATTGATGGGATAGCCGAACACACCGTGGGACTCGGGGGACGAAAGCGAACATACTTCTTTCTCGTGTCACCAGATGTAAAACAAACCATGTTAGGAGCAGATTTCCTGGAGCTCAATAAAGCTGTCATGGATCTAAAGCGTGGGAAATTGCTAATGGAATGCGGGTCACTACCACTCATTAATCGTGGAGAAATGAGATCTTCGCAGTCGGTCGTTGCTGTGTTACATTTGAGCCCATCTTTGCAGTCGCTGATCAACAAATACCAACCCTTGTTTACGGATGACAGCAGCCAATATGGGTTTTGCCATTGGACCGAGCACACCATCTCGCTAACTCACCAACCGTATCGGCCCCATGGACTTCGAAGGATACCAATCCATCTGGAGGCTGAGGTGAACAGGAAAGTGCAGGAAATGCTGGACGCTGGCATGATTGAGGAGGCACATAGCCCGTACATCTCTCCTGTGGTCTTAGTGAAGAAGACGAATGGGAAGTACCGATTCTGTGTCGACTTCCGAAGACTGAATGAAATTTCCTTGACTCGCTTCGTTCCAGTTCCATCAGTTGCTGACATTTTTGATCGGCTGCAGCAGTCGAGGATATTCACGGTCCTGGACTTGAGATCAGGATACTGGCAACTGGCAATAAAACAGGAAGATCGAGAGAAGACGGCGTTTACCGTTGGTGAGAAACAGTACCAGTTTAAGAGGATGCCCTTTGGATTATCAGGAGTCCCGTTTATCTTCCGACGTCTAATGCTGCGATTGCTGAGTAAATTGGAAAACGTGGTTGTGTACGGGGATGATATCGTGGTGTATAGCCAGTCAGAAGCGGAACATATTCATCATCTCGAGGCAGTTCTGGAACGCATTCAGCAGTCGGGACTTCGTATAAATGGACCAAAATCCCAGATCGGAAAGATCTGTGTCACTTTACTGGGTCATAAAGTGGGACAAGGCGAACTGAAACCGCTACCTGAGAAGATAATGAGGATACAAGGCAGCCCAGTTCCCAACTCGAAACGCACTCTCGGTACATTCCTGGGCCGCGCCGGGTACTACACCAAATTTGTCAAGGATTTTAACACCTTGGCCTCATCCTTGTACGAGCTGTTGAAACAAGACAGGAAATTCACTTGGAATGCAGAAACTCAACGAGCCTTTGATCAGATTCTACAGGAAATGGGAAGGCAGGAGTTGACCCTGAAATTGCCCATTGCTGGTGAGGTGTTCACGGTAGCCACTGACGCCAGCGATGTCGGGATCGGTGCGGTGTTGTAACAAAACCATGGGACGATTGAGTATGCCTGCCGAACTTTGACGCCCGCGGAACGCAGATACTCAACCATAGAGAAAGAATGCCTCGCAATTGTCTGGGCGTTAGATAAATGGCGGCCATATCTCCTGGGTCAGCGATTTCACGTCGAAACAGACCACAGATCGTTTGAGTGGATTAAGTCTGCCAAAGACCCCAGAGGAAAGCTGGCGAGATGGGCATTGCGCCTACAAGAGTATGATTTCACGATAAAACACGTGCCGGGGAGGGAAAATCAAACGGCGGAATTTTGTCACGCATGATATATGATGATGACCTGCCGAGCGTAGCTTTCGGTATTAACGGTACACTGTGCGAGCAGGATCCAAAACGGCTGGCAACTGAGCAACGTAGCGACAAACTCCTGCGCAAGTTGATCATCGCGCGATTAGCTGGTCAGACAAACTTCAACAAAAACCAACTTAAGCAGCTGGGACCGTTTGCAAAGACCTGGAAAAGCTGCAAGTGAATGAAACAGGGATCTTAATGTGGACACCAGGAGGTAGCAACCCTTCGGTGCCAGTCATTCCAATGAAACTAAGACGAAATCTGGTAGTTTCTTGTCACGAGATGGCGCACACAGGTTGTTCCAGGACCTACGATCTGCTGAAACAATGCGCGTATTGGCCGGGGATGAAAAGGGACGTTGAGAAGTGCGTGCTTTCGTGCAGACAATGTCAGCTCATGAAAAGGGATGGCCGAGGAATGCAGCAGCAAATGATGACGATCCCGGTCTCAGAAATTGGTGAATTTTAGTCGGTCGACGTGATGGGGCCGTTTCCATTGACCAGGCGTGGCAACCAATATATTTTATTGATGACGGAGCATTTCACGCGATGGATTGAGGCGACAGGAATCCCGGATCAACGGGCTAGCACCGTTACCCATGCTGTCATGAATCACTTGGTAGCGGCTCACGGAATCCCAAAGGCCATATTAACAGACCAAGGGCCGTGCTTCGAGAGTGAGGAATTCCAGAACTGTTTGGAGAAACTTGGCATTAAGAAATTGCGCATCACCCCATACCACCCGCAAACAAATGGCCTGACGGAACGTAACAATAGAACAATCAAGAAATGGATAGCAGCAAAAGGTAGAGACTGGGAAGAAACATTACCGATACTGTTGCTGGCCCATCGAGCAACCAAACAGGCTTCCACAAAGAAATCACCATTCCATTTGATGTACGGTCGACAACCTCGTCTACCTGTGGACCTAGAGATTGGAATGTGGTCAACTTGCCGTATATCTCCCGAGGAGACACGGAATAACCGGAAGACCGCCAACCGCAACCTACAGGCGACTCAGGCGCGGAGGATGGCGAAGTTCCAGACCAACAAAGGTGGAAGGAATATGGAGTTTCAGGTTGGTTCGAAAGTGAAGTACAGGGACCATCAACGCTATCCCACTTGCGGCCCAGGAGAAAGGAAACTCCTAGCGAAGTGGAAAGAACCGTACGAGGTAGTCGACCGGCGAGGCCTAGTGTATACAATCGCTCGGCAAGGTGAATCGCGGAGGGTGAATGCCGGCGAGCTGAGGAAGTGGTACGAATTGGAGGAGGAAACACGCTCATACAGTGAACATCCCCGGCGGTCAGAAAGACTCCGACGGAAGGCAGCTGACGCGAGTCCTTTGGAGAGGGAGTGTGGTGGATTAAAGGTAGATACTACTGCGTCGGGTATAAGTAGTGTGGCGGTGCAAGATGACACACCAACAGGGAGCCCTGCCGACCTCCCCAAAGTTGAAGATGACATCAGGATTACAGTTCCATACGCACGAGGAGTGAACACAGAGACAAGCACCAGTTGGGGAACACTCCATGGAGATCACGCAGATGAGCGGACGCATCCAAGGTATGGACGAACACACCTAGTGTAAGCCACTTTGACAATAAACGATTACCGCCTGCCCCTTGGGTTCTAACACTATGAACTGGGATGGATTCTTTTTGCCCTTATGTGCACAGGAAGGAGCAAACTCGTTCTTATGACAACTTGCACCAAAGCATCGATAGTCGCTCCCCTACAAACGAAGGAATAAAACTATCGGGGACGCAGTAAGGTCTCGAAGAAGAGTACGAAAATTATACCAAATGCGACGAAAATTCAGGCGGACCTCAAACTTCTCTTTGTCGATGCAGCAGTCGGAGAAGAGAGAGCGATCCAGAGTGTATGTCAAGCATTACTTGAGAAACGCAATGCTCTGCTAACCTGTAATATACTCGAGAGCCTCCCCATAATTATTGCACAAGAACCACCAACACAAGAGATATCAACAGATTTGTAAAAATGCCTGATATAAAAAACGTGGATAACCCGGTCGACGCATGCGAAACATTCAATTTATACTTCGCGAAATCATTAACTACGGAGACATCGATCGAGAAGTTTTGCTTTGCGTCATTCACGATGTAGACTTGAGACGAGAAAGATTTCCTCTCTGATCTCGCGTCTAAAACGCCCATGCGTTCAGGGTCCGGATGGGTTTCCGCCAGTGTTGGTGACGTTCTGAGGCCCAAATATCCCCATTCTGCTGCTCAAAATGGTTACACTTCTTGAATAGGAACATTATACTAGGCAGTAGAAGACCGAGATAATAAGGCCTTGACACAAAAGTAGGACTTCATATTGTATTAAAAACTGTCACCCATTAAATCACACGTCTATTGTCTATAGGATAATGGAGAGGATGGTAAAAGATCAGATAGCTATGCACTTCAAGCTGGAAAGCCTAAATGGTAGGTCGAATCATGGGTTCATAAAGTCACAATCATGTGTGACGTGTCAAACAGATTACCTAAACAATGTGATAACCGTAATTGACTCCAGGAAAGCAATTGTCCTAGTTTTCCTGGATTTGAGTAAAGTTGTCGACCGCGTGCCGCATACAAAATTAGTAGCCAAAAGCCGATCTGTCCGAATTAGAAAATTTTTGTTAGCATGGTCAAAATCT
>CALYDF020001801.1:0-57329 GCA_944474145.2 Dicrocoelium dendriticum
GGTATGACTTTAGAGGCTGCTTGCGTGACACAGCTAATTTTGTCTTTTAGTTCGTTCCACGCGTCGTCTGCCGTGCTCTGTAGATTGAGGTCCAAATTGACGGTTGTCGCTAGGCTGTGAAGCACGGAATAGTTGGTTATAGTTCATCGGTTTTCATGTCTGATTTCAGTAGTAGTGGCGTAACACACATAGGCAAAATTCAACACTGAGTGGTCACTGTTGCCTAATGGTGGATCGTATGAAATTGTCGCAATCATCAACTCTTCGTTGGTCAGGATTAAATCTAGAAGCGATGGCTTATTTGAACCGCGGTGTTTAGTTGGGCGGTGCACGTGGTTGTACAGAGCTGCTGTATCCATAAACTCGAGAATCTTTGATTTGAAGTAAGGACCACTAGAAGTTGCTGAGACAATTGAGGGTACATTAAAATCGCCCATAATTAGACAATGTGAGTACTTTTGAGAAACTGCATAATGAAGCGCGTTTAACAGAATGTCATCTCGGTCTGCGGTGGAGTTCTAAGGCCTGTAGACAACTGCCAACAGACAAGCATCCCACGTCTTCTTCGAAGGTTCATCACCTCGGCCATTTAGCTGCTTTCGGCAAAACAAAGCGTCGGAGACAGCAAGGTGACGTTCGTTAATAGCCTCACATCTCAGACAATTCCGATAGTACAGAGCAACGCCGCCACCGCGAGATGGACGATCATTGCGAATAACTGACATATCACTGATTTCGATTTCCGTGTCGAGCATGTCATTGGAGAGCCAGGTTTCAGTTACAGTTATGATATCCCAACTAATTGTGTTATGTCGATGGCGCAATTCAGGTAGCTTAGACTTGAGCCCCTGAGCGTTTGTGTAGCAGCACTGTATCTGTTGACACATTAGGAGCTCGGTTCGTTGTGGTTGACCGGCACAGCTTGTGCCGGTCTGCGTACGTTTTTTGTCACAGGCGTTTGCACATTTGTCTGACCTGATTTAGGAACAACCGAGTCCGGTTCGTCTGTATCTGTGGCCCGTAATTTGTTTAGGAACGGTCTTAAACGTATTTCAGGTGGCCCACGTTTTCTGTTGTCCTGCCACGCTTTGACGGCCGTTGATACCATCTCAGGTGTAGCCACGGTGATTTTCAACATTTTCGGCCCGTTATCCTGATAGTTTAAGGAGGCCGCTAGACGGGTGACATCGAGAGTCACGATATTTTGTATGTTGTAAAGCTCCGTTATGTACCTCCACTCTTCTATATCGTGCTTCTGATGTTCATTTATATCGCCATGGTTAAGTTCTGGAACACCGTGGACCAGCACTGCTTTCTTCGTCGCATCATGTCGTGACGCGACTGGGTCGGATTTCCATTTTTGCCTTTCTATCCATGGTTTATCTGGGAAAATGCGGGCGCTGAGGGAGGAATTTGTTAGCTTGTGGCCTGTCAGGAGCACATCCTCCAGGAAGCTTGTGTTACCAAATGTTACTCGTAATAACCGAGGTTGTCCTAAATGCGGCGAGGATGAATTTCGGGAAATGCGCGTAAGACTAGTTGCAGGAACGTTAATTTCGAGAGCACAGCATATCTCTGCCCAGCGGTTTTGTTCTTCCACTTGCCTACCTTTTAGCGACTCGCTCGTGGGCTCTGGTACATTTGAACACATAATTTTCAGAGCGTTTTTGTTGCACACTAACTGCTTGTCCTGACAGTTGTTACTGGTGGACATTTGTCTAGGTTGACTACTCATCTTGTCCCTTGTGCAGGGAGAGCCTGCGCTGCTACATGGCTGCATACGCGGAACGCCGTTTGTTGTGCTGTTTGTGGGGGTCAAATGTTGCTGTCCAACCCGTGACAGGGTTGAGAGTGCAGTTTGTGCATAGCTGTTTAAGCCTTGAGACACTTCACAAAACTTGGAAGGTGGTTCGACAGGCCTGTCTTCGCTGGCGTCCATCAACAATGGTGTGCTAGTTTTACCTTACTGTGTGGCTTCTTTACTAAATGGCTCTCGCCTTTTGACAGGTCTGGGATTCGGGCTACTTAATACACTAACCTGCGACTCAAGTTCAGTGGGTTGTTTTTGCCAAGCTAGCGGTCAATTCCTTTTGTTCTGTGACCGTTAGGGCTAAACTTTCACATTTCTCCATAAGCGCTTGAATGACCCTAGCCAACGATTTGGTTGAACATGCGTCACACACACAAGCCGTCGATCGACATACAGTGTGTTGTAGCCCCATCGAAGGAATTGGAACAAAGCGAGCATTTGGTGACCGACGTGCCTGGACCACTATTGACCTTGGATTTGTTGTTCATTGGCGTAGCTGAGACACTGCGTCGGCCCATCATGTGCAGACGAGGAACAGTGGGCATTGGAATATCACAAAGGCTTTGCGTGGCAAAACGCGTTAAGAGAGTTACAGCGGTAATTGCGTGATCACAAAATAGCCTCTATTTGTGGTATCTAGAGATGCACTACAATAAGTAAGGTGTTGTCTAGTAGTCTTAAAAAAGCTCCGTCGAATGGTATCCCAATTTAGTGCGAAAAATAAAAAACATCGCAGTTTCACAAGCAGGTCTTACCGAATGATCTGTCAAAGACGGTGTTCAGGATTTACCAGTGTGTCGTTAGTAGTACTGCAGAAAGACTGAATCCGTTGGATAGGTCTCGACGATCCGAGACGATTGAGTGTACTTCCGAAGATGTGGCACAAAATGGAAGGCGAATAGAGAGAAGTAACACAATTATCCAGGAGCGCGCGTCACGCGGTCACACGGTCAGAGGTAACGGTGATCAAAAATATTTGTGGGCTTCGCCACCTCTCATAAGATCAGCGTCTCAGGATGTTGGGCGAGAAAGCGGAGTGCCAACATTCGCGCCTGTCACCGACCGTGCTTCGGAAAGACCCTGCGAGCGTGTTATCAGGGCCCAGCCGAAATGTGATAACGATCCGACAGCAGGCGTGTCGCCAAGGCCTGATCGGATGCTAATGAAATCGCGCGTCAGACATCACGTGCGTTGCCAGGCCCCGTATAGGCGGACGAAGACTGGAGTGCCCGAGCAAAACGGTGAACTGGACGGATGGAGAGGACAAGTAGGTGTGAAGCGTGGGCTTAGAGCCAAACCCGCCTGGTGATATCGACATGTAAATATGAGCGTTCTCTACAGTAATAAACCTCTGGTCTGCTGAGCCTTCTTCTGTCTTCCTTCCGGTCGGGTTTGCCAAGGCGTCAAACGGAGTACGCGTAAGGGCACCGATTTAGCAGCAGGCGTGAATCAACCAGTCGAGAGCGAGCAGGTCCACCGCGTTATAACAGGGCTTCTCCACCTCTCATAAGATCAGCGTCTCAGGATGTTGTATTTTCAGCGGAGGCTATCGGTGTTGGGTGGTGACCTTATTATGGTTTGTCAAATTAGACAAAATGCAAATCACCTGTGTCTTTACCTGCTGAAGTTGGGTCACGACAACAGACTGAGACATCACTATCTCTAATTGGCAAAACATTACAGCCGGTTGGAGCGCCGATTAAACTTCTCGTTGCGTGTTTGTCACATAGGGAATTCCCTCTCAGAAGCTGCCGTTGCTGCCACCAAGTTAACTGCGTTCGAAGCCCGTGTCGACGGTGCATTGGTCCTACTACACCATTTCACCTAACCTAATTGACCTACACAAACAGCGGAAATAAAAGAAAACAGATATCCGCTAATCTTTATTTGCACCTGAAAACCACAGAGGATGATCTTGGATAATATATAAAACTAAGAATGAGCTGCTCAAATGGGGAATATCGTAACTGGCAAGTTGGCAATTTGTGGTTGTTTGGTATTTCCTATCGCTATTTTGTCTTCAGTTTGCTGAAAAATAACCGATAATCAGGTGGGACATGTCAAGCTTCGACTTTGTTTACTCCGAAATAAACCCTTGACCTCTGGCCATTCCACTTATCTTGAATTATCTAAAGCCTTCGGCCGAGTAGATTACAGCATCCTTCTATAAAATCTGAAAAATGCAAAATTACCAATCCTCTCCATGGATGGATCGGCGACTTTCTTTTTCAGCAGCTTCATTACGTTTGGGATCGAAGCTTATTTTATGATCATATAAATGTGGACTGCGGGGTTCCATGAGGGACAGTGTTAGGGCGCACCGCTTTTTGGTTTTCATTATCGACGTCAATATATGGTGGGTGATCGGTGGTCAGGATGATGGTGATCCGCTGCAATGAGACCTCGACCGCGCTTTTGAATGATAGGAGGCAGATATGCTTCCGTTAAAGCGGACGTGCAAGATTGTACCTCTACACCACAAGCCCATTAACGCCAATAAGCTCAACAATCAGGCGTTTATACTGCCTCACAGCGGCGTGACGTTTGTGTGATGATGCAAGACGAACTTGAATGTTTGGAGCAGTCCTTGAAGGTGGCCAGAACCGCGAAGCATGTCGGTCTTGTACGGAGAGCATTCTGATGGTCCGAACTCTCCATTATTCCACAGATGCGCAAAGCGCATGTGAGACCCAATGTAGTGCGCTCGACTCATGCCTGGCAACCGTCGCTAAACGGTGATCTGTCTGCACTCGAAACCCGAAAGTAGAGAACGACTACAAACGTGAAAGAGTATTACATCTGTCATTTCAACTGCGATCGAAAGTGCTAGTAGTATAAAGCTCATGTCATCGAAGTCTAGGTGTGACATCTTTCTGGCAAAACAAATGTTGAGTAGCTTATTTATATTTGCCGCCGTCTCTTGAATCTTTACCGCAACACAAAACTAAGGGGCCACCAGTTGAACTTGGCCGCTCAACACAGTCATCTGGGATGCATCCGAATTTATTTTTCTTTTCGAATTTTCGTAAGTGGGAAGTCATTCGCAGTCTAGTCACTTTTCGCCTACGTAACTCATTAAAAGAAGACTTAACGCTACTTTACACTTTTCGCATTACTTGATTTAGATTTTGCTCATAGAGTGCTTACAAGACGCGGAGAAACGTTGTGCTCACCAACCCCCACGAAATCCAGGTAGAGGGGTATACAGGTGCGTTAACGTAGAAGCTATGGTAAGTAGAACTGTGACTTTGAGAGTAACGGTACTTCCATAACAATGGAACAAGCAATTATGAGATGAGGAAATACATTCAAAGTTAACTCAGAAGGTACCACAAATGTATAAGCACCCTCCCACAAATGCCGCCATTATCACAATTTTTGACCACAAATGCCAAGTCACCATCTTTTAGTAGTTCCATTTTCAGCAGTTTCGCCAATCCACAGGGAATGCTACATTTGTATATTGCACAGCGAACCACTATAGGTGTAGTGGGTGAACCGGTGGCTGTATGCAACTAAGCAATTTGCTGGTACACTGGAAGTTTGTATGCTAATTTCTGAATTACTATCGGTGAAAACAATGGCAAGCTGTCCAAATATCTTAAGAAACTATATCAACTATCACACGGCACATGTCCAAACGAGAGGCTTTAGCATCATCCCTTAGTTTTCATTTGGGGGTCTGGAAATAATCCGGTCCGGTTGGGTTAAGTGGTCTCATATATCCAACGCTTTCGAAATGATGACACAATTTCCCGATAATCTCGGGATATGTTGAACCAGGACATCCATCTGCTTTGTGAATAATGAAGATCAGGAAAATGATCGTACTGGGAACACTTCGCAAAGGAACTAAGATAGATTAACTGATAAAATATCCCGGGAGTAGATATCAGAGCAAATGTTAGCGAAAAAGCTCCTTTTCAGTGGTTCCTCTTCAGGTTAATACCGTACGTTTGATAAGAGTCTTTCGTTTTTGCTCAGTCGCCGCGCAGGTCAGGGGTAGATTGGAGATCACTGATTTGCCGACCCACCAATGGCATGTAAGTCTACTGTATTTACTCACCCACCCATGTCTGGGGATGTGAATACGACGTGAGGACGCATTGCGATGCATGTGTCCTTGAAATATGTTAATGACCCTGCGCGATTTCGACACCGGCCAGTTCAGGTTGGGTCGCTGCCGCCGTTTTTGGCTGGTGGTTTGCAACATCTCGACAGCAGTGCATGATGCACTGGCTACCGTGTTCAAATGTTGGTGGCGCATCGACAGTTGCTTAATGTTATCCCAGCAAATGATAAAAGGGTTAGTGACAACGCTGTTGTAGACTGAATGTTACCTTCACATAAACCACCTTAGCAAAATAAGAATTCGTAACAATTAGACGGTGAAAATATGAGATGCTACCTCTGCATAAATGAGTCCGGAACAATGTCTACCAGCTACTGGAGGCTCATCGGATCTATTTGCAAGTGCGCGGCCGCCTAAGGAGTTAATTCCAGCAGAATACAGAAATAAAAAGAAAGCTGAGTGCAGTGGCTTTTGAACAGATTTTATCAAATCTCATTTTATTCCATCAGCTTGGACAATTGAATCAAAATCAGTTTCGCAATGAACACGAGAAGGAATTTTACAGTATTGGTATGGTAAAAGAATCCTAGAAGTAGATAAGGAAGCGTTTAGGTCAAATCTAATCACCCATTTTAGAAAGAAAGGCGATGGAAGAATCCAGCGCGTACGATGCATTTATTTGATGAAGCCAGTCTGTTTACGGCTGAATATTCAAGCGTTGTTGGTGTATTAAGCATTTTATTGACTTGACTTGAGTTCCCCGCCTTGGCAGACTTGAATGTTTAAATATTCCTTATCGCCCAGATACGTATCCGGCCAATCTGGAAAACCTTAATATGCCATCCTACTAGAATTTTTGGTATTTTAAGTATCCATGGAAACTGTGTAAATAGATCACTGACGATTCACGCTCAACCGTTTGCTCCACGGTCATGACACATTCAGTAGTTGCGAATGACTTCACAAGCGCAAAAGTATTGCCCAATAGTTAATTTCCGGTGGCCGGTGGGACTCTCTGGGACTCTTTCAACTTCCGATATAATTCCACGGGATGTACAGCTGAGCGGCTAATGGTACTCCCACAACGACAGAACAACAACAGATCATGGTGACGTGCTGGTATAGATTTGTTTTCCTATTTCGTTAGACTGCTGCTCCCAAAAGAGATGCGGATGTTCTACGTGTGCCCTAAAGCTCGATCCACCTGAGTGTTGGCGAAATGAGGGTGGGTGAGATATACTGTTCTATGTGAAGCTGCCGTTTGCACTAGTTGCAAAATACCCAAGACAAAATGAACCGTAATCGCTTTCAGCTCATATGTGCTTTTGACACGTCAAAGAAATTGACTAGGGGTTCAAATTCATATTTGGTGGTAGTTAGTGCTCTCTCTAAAATATCACTCTTGTACACGTTTCTAACTTCTGAGCAACTCATTATACCCCTACCAGGGAATATAGCTTACAGAATGAAAAGATGACTTTCCAAATTTGCACTGTACTTCAACAGGTTTAAAAGTATGCAAAATATAACTAAACCTTGGAAGAATATGGCTATCAGTGTCGAATATTTTTCTTTTAACGGGCGCCTCGTCTTCCGGATTTATTCATCCAACACGGAACAGTCGTTTGATTGAAATGGGAAGCGGAGTATTTTGACTTGTGCGTTACTCATTCAAGTCAATTCAAGAATGCGTTATACACCCTCATGAAGGCTGCAGTTTCACCTACGACACCCCATTAAACTGAACAACTGGAAGTGCGTCAAATGCCACAGCATTCAAACGGCAGCAGAAACCAATTTAACTTGTTTCACGGCTCAATAGTAAAGTTTGCTCGTAGTTCTTAGATGCAAACACTATATCCATGCAGAAATCATGCAATCTCTTCAGAGTAATTGTAAAAGATTGTTTAGGCGCCGAAACCCAGTGAAAGCACTTTCTGTATAATTTGTTCTTGTTGTCCATATACCTCAGGCCACAGGATGAAAGTACTAATGAGTCTTGGAACGAAGGCCTGGAATAGCGCGTTTTATTAACTGCGTTATTTTTCAGCGATGTGACCTGCAGCCATGCTGCGCGGGTATGAACAGAGCTTTATACTCTGTCAGCTATAGCAGGCATTTTTTCACGAACTTCTCGGTCATTTTGGCTAAAACAGCTTTTAGGATACTCAGCCGGTACTTTCCATCTTGATTCGGTCATCACTCTTCGAAATTGATTTCCCAACCGGGCAGTAGTACTTGCTCAATAATCCGCTGTCGGTTAGCGAATTCTTGGAAAGGTCTGTTACAGAAGTCAATATGGGGCAGACAAGTAAATGCGAATCGTTAGGTATAGCATGTGAAGCACCGCCAATTACCAATGAATATCTTGCGAGCGTCTACTATGCCGTAATTCTTCTGTCAAAATGGGCAGGGCCTACACAAATCAAACTCTGTACCGCCTCCTAAATATTTGCGAATAAAGAATTGAAGTGCACCACAAGTGCTGACGCATGGTCCCTCCTGGAAGTCAAGGACTGTCCGGCTGAACCCTTTAACATTGCTCCGTCATCTGTACTCCTCAAGTGCAGCGTCACTTAATGAATGATCCTCTTGTGGGTCGTCTTCGTTGTGGCTGGGATTTTTGAACACTGGTGCTGTTGCGTGAAATCAGCCATGATTATGACACCACGTAATCGGCGGCAGAACCCATCGGACTGAGTTTATTCCTTAGTACACGTCAATGTCTAATCAAATAAAATATACTTGTCGAACCATTTTAGTTTCATTAGTACAACCATCTGATAATTGAGGGGTACGGATCTTGCGCACAATCATTTTCCATACTCCTTTAGGATTGCCTATATTGCTTCGATAGAGGAATCTTGCTTCAGTGACCAGTCCACTTGATTTGTAGCTCAGGTAAGTTCATGGAAGCCAGTTTACAGTATTCCTAGGATGACTGCTACGGAAGCGAGTGTGACAGCAGCAGCTTTCGCCAAGCTAGAGCCACTGGATGTTCACTAGCTATTACTGGATTCATGCCTCACACTCCATGACAAGTTGTTAGCAGCTCGTCAACTTCAAATTCATACATGAGGGATCTGATTGCGGATTGTAGCGAGTCCACCAGCAGACGTGTAGTGCTGCCCCAATCTCAGATATCATCTCCGCACTCTCTGCTTCCAGTTCACAAGGCCTGTAGGGAATTTGAACCCCTAGTCAATTTCTTTGACGTGTCAAAAGCACATATGAGCTGAAAGCGATTACGGTTCATTTTGTCTTGGGTATTTTGCAACTAGTGCAAACGGCAGCTTCACATAGAACAGTATATCTCACCCACCCTCATTTCGCCAACACTCAGGTGGATCGAGCTTTAGGGCACACGTAGAACATCCGCATCTCTTTTGGGAGCAGCAGTCTAACGAAATAGGAAAACAAATCTATACCAGCACGTCACCATGATCTGTTGTTGTTCTGTCGTTGTGGGAGTACCATTAGCCGCTCAGCTGTACATCCCGTGGAATTATATCGGAAGTTGAAAGAGTCCCAGAGAGTCCCACCGGCCACCGGAAATTAACTATTGGGCAATACTTTTGCGCTTGTGAAGTCAGGTGGGGAACAATTGAGGAACACAGAAACCTGACAAGCTTACAAATGCTGGAACTACTAACAGGCGATGTTGCAAACCCATGGGCGAAAGACACGGTCTCCCTTTACAAGGTGTATACTGACCGCAGGACAGGTAAGCGCTTGACCCAGATCCAACATGAGTGTTGAATTGGCATGATACTGTGTAAAGTAACGGTACATTACGTTGTGCTCTCCATTATAGGTGTCCGCGTACATGACTGCGATCACGCAGTATTTGGTATACCATTATGAGGTCTCCCCGTGGCGTCCACTAAGCAATCAGAGTCTCTGCAGTTGTTCGGATGCGGGAGGTGCCGCAAGCCCTTAGCAATCTTCGTTGCCCGGCATCGTTCGAACGCAGCGAGCTTGCGCTTTAACCAGCGCTACCAATTCTGAGTAGCTTATTCGACAGAATGTACGTAGGCGTTCAGCACCCGGGAGAAGATGGAGGAATCTACACTTTCGAGTACCCTTCCCAAGAGATTATCATACCGGTTGCATCTTGTTATATCAAAATCTAACTGTCTGGAAGAAGAGCGAATAGTTACAATGAGATGATAGGTTTCTTATTCTCGGAATATCTAAGCAATTAGGCATAACATGGTTCTCTACAGGCGTGGTTCGATGCGAGTTTGCAAATGAACGTTCGTAAACACACAACAATGACTGCTGATGCTGACAATTGCGTTGTAAATATATATCTCGATATGCGTAAACCATTTCAACAAGTTCTATTCGTTAATTTTCGGATCGTGTTACAATTGGTTGACATCCTGTGATACGCAGCCATATATACATTAAGCCGAATTAAGGTATTGGACCTGTTTTCCAGCTTATGAATGAAAACACTGCGTAACAGATAGCTGTGATTAGCTACCTGCATTAGAACAATGTGTGCAATCACGGCTGATGCGTACGCCAACGTTTCGTGATCAAACAAATTTAATTTAACAATTCAAGAACATAGGTGGGAAATGGTATGGAGTCTCTTCGTTAGCTAATTACGCTGAACGATCCAATAAGGTTTTGGCACGCGGAGCAATCGAGTATGTGGGGGGCAACCGAACTGGTAGGTAGCTTAGAACCCTTTGCAACCATGTTAGGGATGTGCTCCGCGATCCTTTCTGACAGCCTATTGTCAGTACGCCCACTGTACTTGCGGTAGCATGCATTCTATCCACAAAACTGTCTTTAACGCTGTAATCTGCTAGTTCCCTTAGGATAGGTTGGATTACATTGGTCAGGCATTTGGCCGACTTCTGATACGGTGCTCCTACCATTGAAACAATCGGTGGTAAGGGGATATTTTCGTTGTGGATTTTCGGCAGTCCTTACAAATAAGGAAGCCGAGATGCTCGAGTGACCGGCTGTGTCAAAGTTTTTGCGTGATTCCATCCCACCGTCGTTAGGGTCTTTAGTTCACGAACGTTTGATTTCATAACATGTCCGGTTTTATCGTTGTCACATCGAAAACGAATCGGCTAGTCTGCGAGAAATTTTTGCATTTTCTGGATTTTTTCTGGGTTTACAACCTGCACTTGACAGGCGCTATACTTCCGGAATTACCTTTCTTTCAAAGCCCTATGGACAGCATATCTGGTGGTGTCGCAATGCTGGGCGAGTCTACGAATGCTTAGATCGCAACTTCTGGACACCACACAAATAACCACACAAGCAGAAAAGTTATCCGTGGTGATGTGAGGCCGCCCTGTCTTTTTGGCGACGCACACGCTCCCAGTTTTCTCAAATTTTCTCACCAGCATACGAACATACCGTCCGTTGATGGGCCACTTTGCACCGTGGATAGTGGTAACTACTTTGCCACTCGAGGGGGTTGTAACATTATCACTCTTAATGAGGGCAGCATAGGCGCGTGAAGGCCAAACGATCGGTAAAGAGCACACCAGCTTTCGATACAAACTAATATGCGCTTGGGACCTTGAGGTAAATGTATTGAAAGTGACCACTATGAAACAAATAAGAGGAGCACTGGGAAGAATGTTTGCACAAGTGTGACACATGGCGCAAATGTGTTGTTGATCATACAGAGTAACATTAAAATATTCAACCCACAGCTTATGCGGATAATTTGTCATTCATATTTAGTATCCAACATACGACGGTAATAAAAATGCCGCCCCGTGTCACGTGCCGCCCTGGACCGAACGCCTACGCGCCCCCATACTGCGTCTCTGCAAAGGAAACAACTAAACGTATTCAAAGCGGATTACTCATCTCTTCGTCTATATAATGCAACCCCCGTCATTAAGAACGATCACGTGTTGGGAGTCCAGCAACCACACCATAGCTCAATCATCGATAGCTGCTCAACCAAACTGAAACCGAGTGCACTGAAAATCAAAGCGCTTACACCAGTTTAACAACGATGTAGATGACGTTCCTGATGACAAGCGCTTGGCTGAATGTGCCAGTAAAGCATGTGAAATTTTAGTCCATAGCAATTAAGGACGTAAGGTAACCGCTCATTTTCCCGACAACAACACTGGAACTAAGTTTCGACGGATCGCGCGCCTAATGTAATATGTGTCATGGCAAGAGTACCCAGGGCTTCCCTATCGGGAGTACATTGGGTCGTCAAAGACCCAGGGGAATGAAAGGCGAAACAGATACTTGGTAGGCGGCTGGACCGTTTCATATCAACCACCTACTAGGATTAGCTGCACGGTGTAGTCACAGCTGGCGATGGGGGACGGAGCCTGAGGTGTGTGGATGGATGAGGATAACACGCACGAGATATGATTGCAACTGATGTCCGGCTATAACCGCATCATTTACCCACGTAGAATTGGGATGGAGCGAAATAGCAACTTCCACTTGCAAATGGCAAATGTCATATGAACGCACGGATTGGTTTGCGTCATGCGGAGCCGCTCATCCCTGTGCAGATGTTACAACCCGACGAGTAAATTTGAATCGCCGAAGCGAGTACATTTTATTTGCAGCTTCAAAGCATCCTCTCACCGTAACCCTGTGGTGTGTTCGAATACAGTCCCCAAATGACGAATACACCTCGGGAAATATTTTACTAGAGAGCGTGATAAACGTTAGTTGTGCTTGTCCTACATGCTCTGCGTTTCCGCTTCCAGCGTCCTGCCGCCTGCGTTGGTGTAACGGGTCAAGCAATCCGGCAAATGGCCACACACAATACCCATGTACATCAAGTCTGCATAGTTCAATTTTCGTATTTATTATGCCCTTATCAAAGTCCTTATCCACTGGCTCTCCAAACACAATCAACGACAGGCGGTAGAACATAATTGCTTGTTACACAACCGTGTTAGAGTGACATCTGTTTGTCAAGCTCCTACATGATTGTTCTATAACGCGGCAACTAAATTAGGTATGCGACGCGAGCACACGCACCAACTTACCGGGAATTCACGATGTTCCCCCGATTAGAGAACTGGCTATTTCTAGCAGAGTATAAAGTGCATTCTGACCCGTCATCATAATAAGGTAAGAACAACACTCGCTTAGCACAGGTAGTTTACTGCCAACAGAATGTTTTACAGATCGGCCAAATGAACAACACGTCCATAATTCTTACTGACATGTTGAACCATTTGTTGGCAGTGCTGCTGCGTCACTAAGGCCCGTGCTTCAGACACCGCGTGCTCCAAAAAGCGAATCCGCCACTCGCTTTTATTCATAATGCCTTCAGGATCCCCCAGGAGCATCTCGGAGTACCGTCCCCTCATTGCCTGTTTTACATGAGCTTTTATTATGTTCCAGATGCCCTCGATGGGATTGAGAGCTGGTGAGTATGGCGCAAGGCGCAAAGTCTCCCAGTGCAGTACGGTTCCTCCAGAAAAACCTGCTCCAGGTGCGTGTGACAGGGCGCGTTGTCACAAATCAAAAGACACCTTTCCACAAACCCTGCTCCGTTGGCATCAAGCACTCGTCGCAGCCACTGAGCGCACCTTTGCTTGTTGTAACTTCTTCTCAGAACCGAACACGCTATCAAGCCGTTGTTTGTCATGGCACCGACAAGATGAACATTCGGTCCCCGGCTGTTCGCCACTGTACACTGCGCTCGACTACCACATCGTGAGCGGCCACGAGTGCGGGAGCAAAATAAGTTGAAGTTGGTCTCATCAATCCACACCGGTTGCCTTCCTTTCACCTCGTAATCCATGAGCTGCAAAACGAATGACCTGCGTCGTTTTTTGTTCTCCAGCGGGTTCATGGACTCCGGAATGGTGTGCAATTGCTTCATTGTTATAAGTCTACCATCCAAGTATCGTGAGACAGTGCTGGTACTTACTGAAAGTTCGAACTCCGCTTTCAACCGCAAATGAAGGAGTTCAAGGTTAACGGTAGGCTCTGCAGAAACCCACTCCACCAGAGGGTCGACGTGGCTTTCTCCCAGTGCTCTGCGAGCGACTCTCCCGTGCTGCCACACCGGTTCCGTCGATTCGTACGCCCGTATCCAGTTGCGGCAAGTTTTCACGTACACCTTCAGTATGCAAGCGACCTGCTTCCAATCGTCCGCTTCCTCGTACGCTTTCAGTACGACGTTCTTCACCTCCCTCGAGTGCCGAACATACGAGCCAACCATTGCGTTTAGGTGAACTACACATTCAAAAGCATACGGCAAACTTATTTGGCTGTGGCTCGTTATACCAAACCAATCGTCATTCAAATCCCTACTCTCGTTCTAATTGGTGAGAATCGCTTCCCAGGACAGAGAAAGAAAGGCCAACCTGGTGCCTCGGCCAGCGACACTGTCCCTGGTAGGAGCTGAAGCGTCCCACCTGCACCCCTATGACTTAGTGCGTCTGAGGTCCAATTGGCTGAAGGCGACGGGCTATACACGCACACCTCCACACCTGCACAAGTGAGTGGGGTACGCACGGAACAAATTAATTGAGTAGACTCATGTTGAATGCCCTCCCAGATTATTTCTGTTGCCCAAGAGGACAACTTTGGCGGGGAATGGTATAGTCACGCCGCTATACAGCCAAGCTGGACAGTGTTCCCTAGCTCTCTCGGATAGTCTCCTGGTAGTTCTTCCGATATATCTTGATCGACACTAGTAAGAGAAAGAGTATACACAGAATGAAATACTTGACCTTAGAATTCTGTCATGAGCGCTATTTTGTGAATGTTATTCTGACCTTACTGCATTAGACAAGGTGAACGAGAAGGAGATTTGGTATTTTGCCGAAGAGTTTTACTTGGAAAGCCGGGACGCAGGCTCCTCTGGATGAAGACTGCTTCTGATACCTCAGTGGTTCTACCGGTGCGCGTCGAACGGCCGAGTACATTTGAGTCTCGATGAACTGCAGCCGTCGGCGTGGTTACCTGGTGACAGCGCCTTATCGCATCAGCATGTAGTATAAGCCGTTTGACCATATTTGCAGGGGAAGAACTAGAGGAAAATAAAATTCGTCGGATTTGGGAAATTTAATCAATCCTTGTTGCTATCATTGATTTTAAAAGTAAAAGTGAATACATGTAAGGAATCTCGATACGTCCGTTGACCAAGTTGTCTTACCTCGCTCTGGTTTTGAAGGTTTGAGACTAAGTTGTGTCGGATAGGCAATCTAATAGCTGTTCCCTTACAACCACATGGAATTACCTGAACCCACCGAAAGATGCAGACTTACAGATACTGCAAGTACAAGCACTTGTAACACCATTTCCACATTCACTCTAACCAGCGAAAACGGTGCAGAGTTGGCATTTATTATCCTATGACTGTTCCACCCTTGCACTGATAAGGCCACCTTTTGCAACTAAACTTCTTGGATTTCAGCGCATTTATGTTACATTAGAACCTACCGAGTTGTGTGGCCAAACGTTTAGAGTTCCTTGATGACTATCGCAGAAATGCTATCTCCGAAATTGAAGTATGAAGTATGGACGAAAACTTGTGGACCAGTGGTCCGCAACCTGGGGGCAATTTCCTCCAAGGGGATAAAATGGAATATTACAAGGGTAAATATAAGTACGAACATTGGGTCCTCAATCTGTCGCAAAATCATCGGTATCAAAACATCTCACTAACCACCTAATCGTTATTCATTATCCATCAGTGACTAAACATTGGTGCGTGGTCAGTGAACTAGACAATTTTTGATAGTAAATTTTATAACTTAAAATACAAATACAATTCTGCAAAGTAGAGCAGCTAGATAGTGTCTTTGTCGTCTAGATCAGGCATTCTCAACCTTTATCAAGCCGTGGCCCCTTGTTGAACATTTGCACTTCTCATGGCTTATCCCTTTTGAGAACCACTAGTTCAGCAATCCGCAGCGCGTAACATGTGTAAAGCTGTAAACCAGGTCATATTGGTGTCGTTTGATAATGGCTAAATTTTTAAGGTTGGTATCAATTCTGTTATCATTAGCAACTTTCGCAGCTTTCATCGCCTCAAGATATCATTCACTGTGCGGTAAAATCAAGCCACTTGCTTGTAATTGCACAAAAGTGAGCATTATTAATTAATATCTTATTTACTTATTTGCTTTTTACAGTGAGACATGTCACTTTAATCGGGATATTAATGAAAGACTTGAGCCTGATGTCCTTGAGCAAGCTAGATGATGCCCGGCTTCAGACTTGACCGCGTGAGTCGGAGATCTCGTATTATTCTGACGCCTAATCTGTTTCTACATTTGGTTAGAGAAAACACTGCTGAATCCAAATTAATCGAGTATGTAGATGGAAAAGCAATGAAATATATTTCAGATATTTCCCACAGACAGGGATATCAGCTAGGGGCATCACTCGTTATCCAAAAGTCCCTTTTATATTGCAGGAAGTTGGCTCTTGGTAGTGTGTCATTTTGAAGCTTTATGAGACTTTCTTGAATTTTAACACCATCAATGCATGGCTGTATATCAAATGTATCTGAAATCCAATTCGGGGTTTTAGATCAATCAGGGCATGAAACCTCACTTTCATTACTTTCCGGAGTTGTTGTAAATAACTGGCATAAACAACCAAGTCTTCATCCTTAAGCTCCTCCGCAACTGTTGCTATAATTGAGAACTGTGACCATTCCCGATATCCGACGTTTTGCGAATACAATTCCAGCTTTATAAGAAAAGCGACAATGGCTTCTTTGCTTGTGATGAGAGTGCTCAACTTGCCTTGCAGGGTATTATTTAATTAGTTAAGTTTTTCAAAAACATCAGCCAAATAATATTGATACGTTTGGCTTAACTGATAACAGTTTTCATAATCAGTTCCAGAAAAGAATGGGATGACGGTGTCCCAGAGTGAGAAAAAACGGCGAAGTCATTTGTTGAAACAATTAGCAGAAAAGTTAACACAAGAGTACCGCACGACTTAATTCCGGAATAATTTATCTGCATATTTGCAAGTGCGTACTAGAGACGTGTGAAAGCGGGGGTTTAGCCGATGGAGTAGGGATACGATTCGTTGTGTAGATGACTACTGGTTCCGCCGCAGGGTATACGCGCGCCACTGCGGATTTCAATCGGCGTTGAAAACCTGGCATACGTCGTCGCCCTTGAATGGCAATTGCAAGGTTACCTTCATCTTTGGTACCGTGGGCACACATGTTATCTCTTTCTCAGCACTAAACTGAGCGATGAAAGACGGTGGGTACCCATTGTCTACGAGGGTGCTGGTTATCAGCCGCACCTCTTGTTCCAGCGTGTCACCAATGCATATTTTTCTAGCTCTGTTGAACAAAGTCTTCACTAGAACTTGGTTGTACATCTTGGGGACAAAAATGTAGAAGTTCAAGTACTGTCCCTTCCATCGGTCAAACGCCCGCTGTCACTGTCCAGCCGTTCACATATCCTTTACCAATTCACATGTATTTGCAAGGCCGAATACGTGGGCATGACAGAACGACACTTGAGGGTGAGGGTCGCGGAGCACATACCGACGTGGGTGAGTAAACACGTTTCGTAGATGACCACGTCCACCACATTGAATGCGCAGCCAAGGAAGCGAAATGAAGTTCGATACAAACAACCAGCTTCATCAATCGTCCGCCATCTGCTGGCTGACAATCACTGTGTAGACCCCGTGCGGACGTTCCGTGTTATCTACGCATCAATGAACCCCCTAACGTTACGATATGCTGAGGCCGTGGCTATCAAACAACTCGGCCCAACTCTGTGTGTGCAGAAAGACGCATTTGTGACCCTGGCCTTGCCGTGGTAGCAGGCCGGGCACAGATGACAAAGTGACATGAATGTAGGTGTGTATAGTTTGGCGTAGAGCACGAGCGCCACGCATTGTCTCTGACGGTGGGAGGACACCTCCGGGTGTTCAATGGTTTGCTACTGCCCGCCTCAAGCCAGGCAGTCCCTGGTCAAATTGGTGCAAACCCGCCAAAACCCACCTGCGTCTGGCCGTGGTCGCAGGTGCGTATCCTACTACGGTCGCAAAACATATAATAATTGTTCCAGTACCTCAAAGGCTGCGTGTGACAGCCGTCAAGCAGATCCCCATCTGTCTCTGCAATCACATTCCCGAGCTGGATCTGCTCCCCACTGCCTTGTGGGTCAGGCTATTGAGCCAAAGGCTCCGGGTGGAGTCCCTCAAGCAAACCTCCGAAGCACAACGACCACCTTGCCTGCGATTGACCACCAATGCAATCGTATGCCTCTGCGCAAAGCACTCAGCATCGGGTGCTTGAACGTGCGCACCCTACTGGACCGGAACTCCAGCGAGCGCCCGAAGCGACGCACTGCACTCGTCACGATGGAGCTGGCGCGCTACAACAGCGATATTGCGGCGCTCAGTGAAACCCGGCTCGCTGAGCAAGGTAAGTTACATGAAGAAGGTGCTGGCTACACATTCTACTGGGTGGGCAACACCGCCTCAGCTCCAGGTGAACATGGGGTCGGATTTGCAATATCCGATCGCCTCCATGGCCAGCTGGTGGGTGAACCAACAGGCATCAGCGCGCGACTGATGACCGTTCGCCTACGACTCGGAAGAGGTAAGTTTGCTACTTTTATAAGCACGTACGGTCCGACCATGTGTTATCCTGAAGACACGCGTGATCAATTTTACACAGAGCTATCCTTCGTGATACGGTCTCTGCCGAGGAATGACCGACTATATCTGCTGGGTGATTTCAACGCGCGCGTTGGGCATGATGCATCAGCGTGGACAGATGTTATCGGTTCTCGTGGCATTGGTTCAGCGAATGCGAACGGTGACAGGCTGCTCTCACTGTGTGCCACTCACGGCCTGACGATCACGAACACTCGGTTTTCACTGAGTGCGAGTGATATAGCAACTTGGACGCACCCACGGAGTGGTCACGCTCACCTGCTCGACTATGTCATCGTATGTCAGCGTGATATGCGTGAAGTGCACATGACACGTGTAGTGCGTGGAGCTGAGTGTGGCACTGATCACAATTTGGTGCGGACCAAACTGTACATATACTTTCGTAAATCAATGTATTGCACTCCCGCCGTGAACCGGCGTAAATTTAACATTCTCTCCCTCGGTACTGTGGCGAAACGTACTGAGCTGGAGAAGGCAATGGCTGCATGCCTGTGTGATGTGGAATGCATAGCCACAGTGGGCGACCTGTGGCACCACATTCGCGACCAGGTGACAGCTGCTGCCGAGGAGACCATCGGGCGCGCAAACTGTAAGCGGCTTGATTGGTTTGATAAGAACAATGCGATGATCGGCGCATTGGTGTCGGAGAAGAATGCAGCATTTGCTGCACATGTTGCCGACCCCAGTGACTTGGGAAAGAGTAGTCAGTTTCGCAAACTTCGACGGCGACTGACCCGAGAGCTCCGTCGCATTAAAAATGCATGGTGGACGGAGAAGACGAAGCAGATGGGATGCTACGCCGAACGCCGTCAACACAAGGAATTCTTTGACTCCTTGAAGGCGGTGTATGGACCGAGGTTGGAGCCGCTGAAGACACTGAGCGGTGGTAGTTCAGGCGCTACCTGCACCCAGACTGCAGACATAATGCAGGTCTGGCGGAAACACTTCGACTGTCTCTTGAACAACCGTTCAGAGATCGACTGGCCTACATTGAACGGCCTGAAGCAGCACGATGTGAAGGCGGATCTGGCGGATACGCCGACACTGGATGAGACGCGGAGAGCACTTGCTCAGCGGCGAAACGGCAAATGTGCCGGAGCCGACGGGATCCCGCCTGAAGTATTGAAACACGGCGGACCCGCGTTGTTGACTGCGCTGCACCACTTGGTGCAACGCGTGTATGGATTGAGGAGGAGGTGCCTCCTGAGCTGAGGGATGCCCTTGTGCTACCACTGTACGAGGGCACAGGTAGCAAGCAATGTTGCACGAATTATCGTGGCATCAACTTGCTGAGTTGTGTGGGCAAGGTGATTGCCCGAATCCTGCTCAACCGCCTCGTCAGTCAGGTTGTGGAACCTAACGTGGCGGAAGAGCAGTGTGGATTCCGTTCGGGTCGCAGCACTATAGATCTGGTGTTTGCGGCTCGTCAGTTGCAAGAGAAGTGCAGAGAACGGCACCAACCATTGTACTCGCTTTTTGTTAATTTCACCAAGGCATTTGATACAGTGAACCGCGAGGCATTGTGGCTGGTGTTGGGTAAGTTTGGTTGCCCGCGTAAGTTTGTAAGTTTAATTGAATGTCTGCACAGTGGTATGCGAGCGAGGGTGTAGCTGAGTGGAGAGACCTCGGATGATTTTGCAGTTGTCTCTGGTGTGAAGCAAGGCTGTGTCTTATCTCCTACCCTGTTTAATATATATCTTCATGCAATGATGTCTTGTGCTTTTGATGCGGTTTGTGCTTACGGTGTTCGTGTGGAGCACCGCATTGATGGTGGGTTGCTGAACATTCGTCGTTTCGGTGCGAGAACCCTAGACTGTGAGACAACTATCCGTATGTTGCTGTTTGCTGACGACTGTGCGTTGTTTGCACACAGTGCGGATGAGTTGCAGCACATGACTAGTGCTCTGGCTTCGACAGCGGCCAAATTCAGGCTCACCATCAACACAAGCAAAACTGTCTGTCTCTTTCAGCCTTCACCCGAGGTGCAATCTTCAATATTGCCGCGAATCAGCATTGGTGTCGAAGTATTAGAAACCGCCTCCCGCTGCAGCTACCTAGGGAGTGTGATGTCGACAGATCAGCAGCTACATAGTGAGCTGCGTATTCGCGTGTCCAAGGAAGCGGCGGCATTCGGGAAGCTTGAGTACCGAGTGTGGAACAACCATCAGTTTAGCATTTGCACAAAGCGGATGGTTACAAATCCATGTTTCTGTCCGTTCTTCTATACGGCAGTGAAACGTGGACGATGTACCGTCGGGATGTGCGATATCTCGAGCGGTTCCATTAACAGTGTGCGACGAATTGTACGCATCGGTTGGGGCGACAGAGTTGCTGACGCGGAATTGATGTGTCGTAGTGCAATGTATGCAGTGGACTGCATACTTTTACTGAGACACCTGTGATGGCTCGGTCCTGTGTGGCGTATGGATTCGACTCGTATACCGAAACAACTCTTATACGGTCAGCTGAGTATTGGGAAGCGTCACGTGGGGAAACCAAAGTTACGTTACCAGGACATGATTAAAGTGAGCCTCACACGTTCTAATCTTGATTGCAGGTCATGGGAATCGAAGGCGGTTGATCGGCGTGCATGGCGCGATCTCATCACGAAGGCAGTTACTGAAGTGCGGGAGAAAGTCCTCATGCATGCAGAGAAGAAGCCGCAGTGCGGAAGCGGCAAGCACCGATGGATTGTACTCCATCGACATCGAGTGCATGGTGCTGTAGCACATGCGGTCGCGAGTGCCTGAGTCAGGCAGGCTTAGTGAGCCATGAGAGAGGTCACTCGGGACTGTTACCCAAGCGCTCACGGGTTCTGCAGAGAACGTAGGCAGAACCTGCGCAGCGTTTGTAGGTACGTTGCATTCGATTTACTAACTGCGTGCTTGCATGCTAAGTTCCTTTATTTCAGGTGGTGGGTTTTCACTTTTGCCCCTTATGCTTTTCTTTCCCATATAAATGCCTAGTTATACTCTCTTCTATACACTTGCACACGTCGCTTAAGCCACTTGTAGTTATTTCGATAACATTTTCGTGTTTGTAGCATTTCCGTAAAATAAACTTCCTGACCTCGTGAACTTACCTCGTATTCTTTTGTAAACAACTTATTTCATATGCTCACTAATTTAAGATTTACGTCACCGTTTGCTTGCGTGCTAAGTCTGTTTATTTCAGGTTGTGGGTTTTCAATTTTGTCCCAATGCTTTGCTTTCGCATATAAATGTCTACCTGTACTCTCTTCTATAAACTTGCACACGTCACTTAAGCCAATCCTAGTCCTTTTCGAAAACATTTTTGTGTTCGTGGCATTTCCGTAAAGTATACTTTCTGACCTCGCGAACTTATCTCGCATTCTTCTGTAAACAATTTACTTCAGATGCTCATTACTTTAAGATATATGTCACCCTTTCCTTATGCATTATTCAAGTTATTTGCTTTGGTATCTTTCTCTCAATTGATTGGCTGTTGCTTGATATCTCCGGTGAGGCTGCGCTTGGTGTGAATGTTGACAAGGTGCCTACCTGTCTATTACCCCCTACCTCGTCCATACTGGATCCAAGAGACAGTTGGTCGTTGCCGGAGGGGACAGGGTGCACGGTCCTTGTGGCCGTGTTAAGATCAAAGAGTGGTTCCATGCAGTCAGTGTGGAGCGGACTACGGTCCAGCCACCGCCTTGTGTGCGCTTGATTCCCAAATACAATGTGCTTGTGTTTGCCTGTGAAGGAGTGTGGGTCGGCTCCGTTGGTGAAACGTGGCTCCCATCCACCTACCTCCCGGCCTTATTCCTTCGGGTTTACACTGGATATGCGGTATGTGGTTGGAGCTGTGGGTGGTGCAGCGCAAGCCAACCACGGTCCCTCTGTAGGCGCAGGCGTCCTGTGGTTGGCCACAGTGACAGGCAAATTCGAAACCGGATGCCGCCAACCATAGTTTGGTCAATTTGGCATTTTAACTGCGCTCCTTTCATGATGCTATAAATTCACACGCTTACTAGCAATACGTCGCGAACCATATAAAAGTCATGTATTAACTTGCGCACCTGATCGTCAGTCCTCGGTAGTTCAGTTGGTAGAGCAGCGGACCGGTAGGCCGTACGTCATTGGTTCGATTCCCCGTCGAGGCAGATTATTGTGCAAGGTTTACTCGTGGCTTCTACTTGCTTCAAAATATTACACTACTCACAAAAGCCATCAAAAAGTCAGTATTGTCGATAAAAACCATTAAATTAAATCACTCACTTGTTATGGTTTCTTGTCAAAAAAGACGGTAGATGAATCTGATCAACGCAACACCCATCCGCTGATTCTGCCTTTTCTGTGACTCAAATCGAGGTATTCTGCGCACTTTCAAACGCCTGTTGTTGTCTATATTCAAGGCATCATATTACCCTTTCGTGTGTGATTCATGATCAAATATAAACAGATATCAGTGCCTTCTCAAGCGTTGCATTCTTCCATTCCAATTCATTCCTGCATGATAATTTGCCACCACCACTCTGTAGCTACCGAGCGTTTGATAAGAGTCATTCCATTCTGCTCAGTCGCTCGTAGATCAGCCGCGCAGGTCAGGGTGAGATTGGAGCGCACTAATTTGCCGATCCACCAATGGCATGTAAGTCTACTCTATTTACTCACCCACGCGTGCCTGGGGGTGTGAATACGACGTGAGGACGCATAGCAGTGCATGTGTCCTTGAAATATGTTAATTACCCTCGACGATTTTGACATCGGTCAGTTCAGATTGGGTCGCTGCCGACGTTTTTGGCTGGTGGTTTGCAACATCTCGACAGCAGTGCATAATGCATTGGCTACCGTGTTCAAATGTTGGTGGCGCTTCGACAGTTGCTTAATGTTATCCCAGCAAATGATAAAAGGGTTAGTGACAACGCTGTTGTAGACAGAATGTTACCTTCCCATAAACCACCTTAGCAAAATAAGAATTCGTAACAATTAGACGGTGAAAATATGAGATGTTACTTCTGCATAAATGAGTCCGGAAACGCTGTCGTTGACAGACTACTCGCGTCACAGTCTTGATAGCAATTGCAGGAACCAAGTGGGGTGCACGCTGTCTAATTTGTTTAACAGTGACCGTGACGGTGTAACATGAAAGGCTGACAGTGTCGCTCAGTCTCTCTGTCTCTCAGAAAAATGTAGGTGTATTTCAATCGAAATGATCGTTACATGCTGCCGTGTATGCCAATTAAGAGACTACTCACTGCACGTGTTTGTGGAGAAGGACTGCCGATGAAATCGCATTGTATGCGTCATTGAACAAAAACGATCGAGGAGCTGTGTCTAAGCTAAGAAGATGCCATTAATTGCACATAATCGCACCCTGACCGTGTGTTCCAGAAGCAGCTTGGGACAAATTTGTAGGCACATTCACATCCCTAGTCGCGAAGGCCTCAGAACCGAAAGCTTTTCATCCTCCCCTCAAAACGAAATCTTTTCAGAGAAGCCGAACAGGCAAATATATGGCCTTGACGGACCGGACATGGCATGGTTATAGAAACAATCGCAGTTCATAAAATTGGACGGTGTACGCAACTCAGGCGAACGACTCTGTGCACTTGGTGCGTGAGGACAAGTTCACAAACTAGCAGTTTGATCGGAGCGTAACATTCACTGCGGAAACGGTACTGAAAATGCCATTATCCTTGCGTGCACACAGATCTCCTGGAGTGGACAATAGCCACCCAAAAAGCACTAGAGGTAACAATCACGCACCTAGCCGGATTATTTCAGCCAT
Source organism: Dicrocoelium dendriticum (assembly GCA_944474145.2). NCBI lineage: Eukaryota > Metazoa > Platyhelminthes > Trematoda > Plagiorchiida > Dicrocoeliidae > Dicrocoelium > Dicrocoelium dendriticum. The sequence continues at coordinate 24,273 of CALYDF020001801.1, forward strand.
CTCTGGACTGCAACATAGCTCCGTCGAAGTGGAAACTAGGTTTCATCAATGCTATTCGCAAGAGAGCAAGTCGGTACGAAACTGCCAATAACCGCCCGGTAACCTTCTCCCGGTGTTCGCCAAAGTTCTGGAAGAAATGCTGGCCGACGCATTGACGGGCTATGTGGAATGCCATGGTATCTTTATCTACGATCTAGCCAGTGTAATCATTCCAACCCTGTCGGCCAACGAGACCTTTCGGCGCTTAGGCCCATCTCTAGGTACAACGATTTCTTCCGTGTACGCTGCTCACGTTAATGTCTTGTTCTCTTCAGGCAACTCCCATAAAATTCCCTCCACACTGACGCAATGTCGGTACCATTAGCCATAGCAACAATTTAGTCCTGAAGTCAATGGTTATGCGAAAGATGTATTGAAATGTAGTACGTAAAACAAGTATAACAATCAACGCAGTAGAGGCTCGAAATGCCCACCGCCATTTTGCTGGCACAGCAGCATTCGCCGGATGCTGTTGGCCATAGCCCTCTGTAATGCGTCTACCGATATCGCGCGACATTCTTCCACGATGCTCCGCTTCAGTTCTTACACACACGTAGGTTTCACTTTATAAACTGTTCGTTTCAGATATCGGTAGCATCTCATATTTTCACCGTCTAATTGTTACGAATTCTTATTTTGCTAAGGTGGTTTATGGGAAGGTAACATTCTGTCTACAACAGCGTTGTCACTAACCCTTTTATCATTTGCTGGGATAACATTAAGCAACTGTCGAAGCGCCACCAACATTTGAACACGGTAGCCAATGCATTATGCACTGCTGTCGAGATGTTGCAAACCACCAGCCAAAAACGTCGGCAGCGACCCAATCTGAACTGACCGATGTCAAAATCGTCGAGGGTAATTAACATATTTCAAGGACACATGCACTGCTATGCGTCCTCACGTCGTATTCACACCCCCAGGCACGCGTGGGTGAGTAAATAGAGTAGACTTACATGCCATTGGTGGATCGGCAAATTAGTGCGCTCCAATCTCACCCTGACCTGCGCGGCTGATCTACGAGCGACTGAGCAGAATGGAATGACTATTAGCAAACCCTCGTTATAAGTGATGAACACTAATCCCTCGTTTCGGAGGTTTTAACCTGGAAACAATCGCGCGTCACCTTGACTAGTCGTCTGACCAAGGCTCATTCGACTCCATAATTCGACGAGGCGAACGACTGCCTGACGATAGCCACGGAAGCGGATAGAGGCGTCATCTGGTTGAAGTGACTAACGTCTGGTCGCTGATGGCTAATCCAAAGTGCATAGGTAGTTAGCGACATGTTTCGATTCGGACGGCTTTGTTATTAAACTTGTTTAACTACCGATTAATGACCAAATCTTCATACTAATATTTACCCCACGCGAAATGCCATCTTACCCCTTCGGGGTAATTAACCCAAGGTTGGGAACCCCTAGTCTAAATCCTAGAGTGGTGTTATTTTGAGGCAGCCGGGCGTTCGCTAGATCGAATTACAGAGTTGAGTTAAAACTAAGGTAGATCATAGGTCTGTCGACTAGGTGAAGGAGCGAGCGGAGGTTTACGAGGTAGTAGGGACAAACAGCTGATCAGTGTTCAGGACGTATCGATCCAAACTGGTATTGAGAAGCGGTCAGCCAGGACGGTTTTGGTAGCAATGATTGAAACAAATGAGTAGCCCCTGACCTCTGCTTATGTTTGCTCAGGAATCATACACAAAAGCAAAGAACCGAATAAACTTGGAACTATAGAACAATGGAACAATGATATTATATGGATAAAATAGCTGAGGTTTAACAAGTCCCTCAGGATGCTCAAAGTAAAAATTCAAAGTATAAGAAACATTGTCATCAAATTTAGTTTTACAACAATAGACTCACCGTGGTATTCGGAAGTGTACATCCAGTGTATGTCAAAGTATGTTCGATAACACACATGTGTAGCCGTGTACACACGCGTGTATATCCGTTTAACCCGATTTCGTGAGGGCTAAGTTGCACAATGTTTCTTCGTCTTGTTGTCAGAAAGTGCACAGAAATCAGATCAGGTACTACAGGTGTTGTAATGCATCCTCGAGGCGTTTTTTAAAAACGGGTCGCTTGGACGCAGAAACAGCACAGTCGAAAGAGCATACCAGGGGTGACAAATTCGAGGAAAACATAGTTCCGGCGGCATTCCAGCCGACTGTATTACTTAGCTACTTTCAGCTTGACTCCTAAATTTTGTGTTGTGGCTTGGTTTCAGAAGATGAAAGCAAGTTTGTTCGGGGTTTCACTAGACCTGGAACGCTGGAATGACGTCACTCCGTAGACGGCGATGAATTCCGCTGTACACTCCTAAAGATTTCGGCCGCAGAAGTTATGGCAGGTGGAGCATTCTCTTCACCTTTTTCGTTACCGTACGCCATGCGGTCTCCAGTGCAAACAGATCGCTTTTTGGTCGGGGTTGCCATACATGAATCACGTACGCCGCATGGGGCTTCACATACGCATTGAGCATTTGGGGGAAGACAGAGGGGTCGAACCTCCCGAACGCTCTCCGTAAGAGACCAACATGTTGGTTAGCGGTTTTGGACGCCTTCAAAGACTGCGCCGAACAGCCGTTGTCGCGTAGTATCACCACCCTAAGCTTGTGCTCTTATGAGGCGGTTTCCTGCATGTGTCAATGTGATTGTGGCCGAAATATACAGGCTTGCACTTGTCCGCTTTAAACCGAAGTAGATTTAATTGATGTTCATCGCAGCCAGCTTCCAAATCAACTAGTCGTCCACATGCCCGTAAAAGCACTAGGCTGCAGTTTCAGCCTGTTACGGATCATCAGTAGTACACAACCATCGCATCCATCAGGATTCCAATCCGTGACCACCAGTGGCTTGCACCGACAGTCAGCAAAGTATGCCATTGGGGACAGGTTAGGACGGTCATGCTAACTGATATATAGGTACCCTTGAGTAGGACACTTTAATATAATTAATTGAGGTTCATCGCAGCCAGGTTTCAAGTAAGGTGGTCGTCCACATGCCCGGAAAAGCACTGGATTGCAGTTCCAGCTTGTTTGACATCATCAGTAGTGCGCAAACACCGGATCCATCAGGATTCTAACCCATGACCACCAGTGGCTTGAAGGGCGATGACAGCTTACCGTAAGCCCTCACTCTTCCTGAGCTACGCGCGTATAATGCTCGGATAATATTTAGGTATTTCTCAGGTACACCTTTCCTGACTAGACAGTCCCAAAGTACAAGTCTATCCACCGCGTCGAATGCATCTTTGACATAGAGCAACACGACAAGGGTGGGTCGCCAGTATATGTGACGGTGCTCCAACAACTAACGCAACGTGAAGATGTGGTCAATGCAGTCGCGACTTGGACGAAGCCCGGCTCGGCCTTTACGAATATGGGTTTCACGAGTGCCAGTCACTCTGTGAAGCATGACAGGGGCAAAGAATTTGAAGGCGTTGGAGATCAGGCTGATTCCTCTATGGTTGCCGCATTCCGAACGCGAGCCTCCTTTGAAGATGGGAACAATATCGTAGCGGATCCAGTCGGTTGGGACAGTTTCCTGCTGTTACAGCTTCAATAGTAAGTCGTACAAATCACCTACAAGAGCGGATCCCCCGAAATTGGAAGAGGGCAGGAGGAAAATTATCTGCTCCCGCAGCCTTAGGTAACTTCCACAGTCCGGTCTCACGTTCGACTTCTGAGCGAGAGAGTGGATCCAGAGGGACAGCCCAGGGAGTGGAGCGATCAACGGTCGGCGATAAATCTAATAAGTTCGACCGATTAACTTGTATTTCAAAGTGCTCAGCACAACGCTCTAAGTGTTTTGATAAGTTGTGCATAAGCTGTCCACTCTGGTCACGTATAGTTTCACTAACACCAGGTCTTCTGCTGCCCATTTCCAGTATCAGGCAGAATAACTTGCGAAGGTTACGAAGAGAAGCATCCATTTCCATCTTTGAAGTGCAACGGCCCACGAGGATAAGCGGTCACTCTTCAGTCTAGCAAGAAGTTTTGCACGGAGCTCTTTGCGGGTTTCATTGTGCTCTCTTCTATGAGGTATATGTCGTCGAGAATCGAAAAGTTCCAGAGACTGCGAAGAGACCCAATGTCCATGTTGGCGATTAGACTTACCACATGAGGATTTTCCTGCCGCTAGTAAGGTCTGACGAATATGAGACCAGTGAGCTTTAATTGCATCCAGTGAGCGCTTACTCAACTCGCGTGACAGCGTACTTTGATAAGCATTCAGAACAGGTGGTTTCGCCAGCTGGCTGGTGTCAATGCGCTTGCAACTTCATCTTGGGCGTCCGCCAAAACGCATCCGCACATCAGTCCATAAAAGTGCATAGTCGGTGTCCACACATGTGCGACAAATCAAACGACAGTTCTGGACGCAGTCTCTTCATCTGTAACTTATCGCAATGTGATCGATTTTTCTCCATAGCTGGTTCGAGGCTGGTGGGTGCCAAACCACCCTCCGGTGGGTGCTGTGTCGGAAATTAGTGCACGCAAGAAATAAACGAGCATCTTCGCACAAATGAAGTAACCGCACAGGGTTCTTAATACGAGAGCCTACACCATGTTGGCCGCCCAGATGCAGTTCATCAGTGAATAATTTTCCATCCTGAGCGTTCAGATCCCCTGTCAAGACAACAGTGTCCGAGCTACTTCTGTGGCGAAGGAGCTCGTTCAATTGGCGATAGAAGTCGTCTTTTACCGAATCATCGCTAGAGTTTGTGGGTGCATAGTCAGCGATGACGAATAGACACCTGTTAGTCCCGCGCGGCTTCGAAGCTTTGAACGAGCCAGCCAATCGGACCGCACACAACCGGCTACTGAGTGGAATCCAATCAACCAGATCAGCTTCAGTCCGGGACAAGGCAATACTAACACCGTCTTGGCCGGTGCTTGAAGCTGCATCATCACCGGATGGGCGCAATGAGAAAGTGCTGCTGGTGTTACCTGAAGGGGATCGCAAAGTGAGCACTTAGTTCGAATCTTGCAGGCGCGTCTCCGATAAGCAACTGATATCGATCAAGAAGGTCTCTAACATTCGGGCAAGTGCTGCCTTTTGACCGATCTATAGCAGTGTGCGTACACTGGGCTATGCCAATCTGAAGGATGATCGAGGGCTCCAAATGGAAGCCGATGATCTGGGCTTCGCCGCTTGGTTGGACATGGGCTTGTTGACAGGACAGGAATGACGCTCCGCGTTCACATGTGAGCCGAAACTAAAAGTCACAGCCTATCAAAGCTAGGTGGAGGACGGCCAGGATTTGGGGGTTGAAAACTAGGCGAATAAGTGTGAAGCTGGGACGGGACGGTAAGAGAGCAAAAGCGTAAGAGGAGGAATAAGAAGATAGGTAGGCTTGAGCAGTAGCTTCCAAACCCCTATCTACCCTGCTCCATGAGCAGGTAGGGTACAGTTGATTACCCTTTGCGGTGGCTAGAATATCAAGAAATTGTTTGACGGAGAATTCATAGTATTGTTTGTGCATGATACCGTCAGGTTGCTGGGGCCTGACAGGAGAACGATTAGGGTTCACAACCAAAGCTTTTGGTTCAAAAACCTGACAGCAAGGCAGCGAGTTTGTCATTGGGCTACACGGAGTCGGTTTTAAGCAATAAGCAGCCACCCTCATTCCAATCCCCAATCTGAAGGACCAGAAGGTTGAGTTTGTCTTACCACTAACCAATGATCAATCTGGTCTGAGTGACTCGGAAGGTGCAAAAATGTACTACCCAGCATAGCTCAATGGATCTCTGAGGCACGCAAACTATGGCACCACGGTAAGGTCCAGCCTCATTGTGATGGAACGAACTGGTCGACTATCAATGAAGACATTTGCTTGAAATGTACTCCGTAGCAAAGTCGAGTAGATCTTTAGAAATATGGTGCAGCTGTATGAGTAAAAGAGGTAGACCGTTTTACGCGTCTACATTTTTTGCAATTGGGGCGACTATGGTCTTTCAACTTGCGTTGTCTACGTAGCTTTCACCACCGTCGCTCACGTAGTTCAGGCGTAATCAACCAGCGGTTACTCCACAAATTATATCAGAAGTAGCTATTAAATATAGTCCGTGGGCCAGCTCGCTGAGGGATTAAATTGTGTGTTTTTCTATTTGCACTTTCCTTCGCATCGCTTGCTAAACGCACAAAGGAGAGACAACGTTTCCTAGTCTAAAGAAGAGGCCTGGATGGTTTAAGCACATTTTTTCTTCACGTATGAGGTAGACGCATAGCTAGACTTTAGCGAATTAATCAATATAGAAAATTTAATTCGTAATGATTTTAAAAACCTTTTGAGACGGCGGAGTTAGCGATCTATATGGTTCACTCAACATCCAATTACAGTTACTGTGGACTCTATCAACAACAGATTCCCCGCTAGTAATTATCCTATATGGGTATATATCGTAGGTGAGATATCATCAATCGAATACGGCAACAATGAGAGATATCCTTCCGTTAGTACATTTTTCTAAATGGAATAGCAGATTATACAGCACAGAGTTTAATCTAGTGCAATGTTCCCTTTATGCTTGATTAGGTAAAATTGGTCAGTTACTGATCTTTCATTACGCTGGCCTGGTTCACACAGTAGACTTCCCTACCTTAACAACAGTTTAAATTTAAAACACAGCGGTAATTGGCAGTATTCAGACAGTAAACCGAAATAGATCAACGCAGTATCTGATTATGTCGCCAACGTCTCTTTCCAGTAATCAAAGCACAGGTAACCTCGAAAAGAAATGTACACACCGTATAGATACTTAGACAGAATTGGAATTTGTCCATGGATTTGGGCAAGGAAAATGTATTTAAACTGTAGATCTAGGGAGCAACTTTAAAATGTATTAAGGAACTCGATTACTGACATAAATATTTTATGGGACTACTCGTTTCAATAAGACCTACTTCACCAATACACAGAGATCGTATGGACTCGTTGACTGTTTTATTCGGTGAACAGGATTGAACAGTCGTAAAGCTTACGGAAACGGAACTGGCGACAAGGTATTGTGCATTAACGTCGGCAAGTGGTTAACAGTTGAAAATTTCCTTGCTTAAGGGGTTAAGAACTTAAAGAAACAAACCTTGAAGTATTTGATTTAGTGACGGTGCTTGTACTGGGTAGAGCACTGGTGATTGCGCATATTGCAGCGGTACCCACCTAAGTAGATATACCACTGCATACATTTGAACGCTACAATGGATGTGTTTTCCGCAAGCACAACACAATGTTGCATTTTTGAAGATGCAGTAGGGAGAGATTCCTTCATTTCGCATTAACGCAAGGATCACCAATCGGTCACTCTGACGTTGCCTGCTAAATCTATGTGAACAGAACGAACGCGAAGCAAAGGGATGGCCACCCACTCAAATCAGAAGTCTAAAACATAGCATAGTCCAAGTCACTTTTAGATGATTGTGCGTCGACTGACAGCACCTTTAACTTCCGGCCTATCAAGGCTGAGTTCGAAAATGAAATGTTTGTTTCAAGTGGAAATCGGTCGAGAAGTTTTTCAAGTGTTTTGTCGAAGCGCCTTTCTCATACAGTCCTAGTTTGAAATTGGCCAAATAGGTTTTCACATGAAGGGTGCGTAAAGAAAATCAGAGATCACAAACCCCGAAAAGTATTTCCTTAATTAGTTCTTATATACACGTTAAATCTAAACGAGGGAGGTAGAGTCTGTGTAGTTAACAAGAACTTTCTATTACCAGGTCCCTAGCAATTCATTCAATAAAATGCAATAACTTGCTCTTTTATTCCGGTTTCCTCGATAATTAGGAATTTTCTTACACTGTAGGGCCAAAATGTTTTCTGCGTCAATAATACTGTCGCATTTCTGGCCAAGTAACGACTCACGATAGTTGTTGACGCACATGCGGTTGCTGTATGCAATTGAGAACGGTTTCCTTTTCCGGGATTGAAGCAGGTGAGGGAACTCGTGTTCCAAAATTTATTGTTAAAATCTAAAGCAGCCTAATTCTTGTGTTGATAACCATTACGGTGTTTATATTTGTGGGGATTGAGTGTCGTTTAAACTACAATAGAACATTAGCATCTGAGTTATGTGTATTTTGCTTATCAACGTTATAGTGAACTTTGAATTTGCTTTCCGAATTTAGTGAAGCTTTACAAATGTTGCAAGGTTCATGCGTATTTAGTGTAAATCACGAAGTGCTCGGTAGTCTACCTTTGTTGAAGATAACCATTATTTGCTTTTCCACTCTGCTTCTGATTTCGGCAGCCTCACTTATTTTTGAAATTTCCTTAATCCCGAAACATATTTAATCACCGTCAGCGAAAGTTTAAATTCAGCTGTTTCACAAATTTAATTTGCTTGCTGCAGATCGCACTTATGTGTTGTCACAGCTACAAAGAATGTTTGTATTTTGTTTAGCGTAGTAAGTTCTAATCAGTTGGATAAATGTATGCATACTTGTGCCGGAACTATTCAAGTGCTGAACTACATGCTTTCGTTTTGTGCAAACAGACGTTAGGTCGTATTTGAATGACAGCTGTTGATTAGCACAGCTGCGCTTTGCAAGGTGCAACAACAACCTCATTGCTATTCTGCTTTATTTGCTGTGGCATAATGTTTCACTGAAGTGACGAGAATCAACAGTCAAAGCTAAAACATAGAAACGCAAAAGTCAGTTGTGACAAGCTAGAGAACCTTGGTATATGAAATGGGTTGATGGAAATTTCACAAAACATGACGCACTTTCATAAATAGAATTTCGCAAAAGACAATGGTGCACCTATCCAGCGCGACGAAACGGAATGTTGTATATTTTCAAGCATAACTCATATTTACAACTGGAGAAATGCTATTCAATGTGATACTTTGAGAGTAAGGAAAATTAATATCAGAAACCGGGATTTTTAAATTTTTTAGCCGGAAATTTGCGAAATTTTGCCGAATTCCCATTTTGGTGATGGGTGCGGATACAATAGCGCTGTTGCCATTCTGCCATGCCCTAGTTAGTGCGTTGATTAGCCCAAACAGCTGTCAGCTAGAAGACAGTATTAAACGAAGCGCAATTGATGTTCACCACGGTCCCAATTAAATGTCCCTACAAACATTTGGAGTCAGACGAAGGTGCAAACAAATGTCTGAATGGGAAATCAGGTGGGTGCATAATTACGGATACCAGACAATGGAAACATGTCGAAATTGCTCTGCGATTGCAAGATGTTTTAGGATGCAACACGCCTAATAGAATGGGTATGTAGTGAAAGGAATTTGTAACAATGTTGGGGTTTGCAGTGACAAGTCGATAAGTGCAACAAATGATTGTCAGGTAATACAAATTTTCGTCACGGAAAATACAACTTACCAATAGGTGCAATACTTTCAGGCGGGCAACGTACAATTTCCGCTGACATCACCACTGTCCCATCGCTTAGCTCCTCTCTGATCATCATATCGTACAGTTAACTACTTCCGAGTTGAACCAAGAATATCCCAGTCCATGAAGTTCACCGCAACGTCCCACCACGATCTTGCATTTCCCAGCCTTCTAACACTATTTAGAATTGTTCTCGCAATGTTGATCGCACATTTCCGCGTCTACAAGCATTCGAATCAGCTCCACTAGCGCTATCCTGTGTAATCGGCCTCTTGGATTTACTCTGTGGGGTCACGCTTCATGACAAGTGTCGCCTGGATCTCATTCGCAGTATCTGTTCAAAGGAAACGATTGAGGAAAAACTACAGGGTATCGCATCCACCCTACGTGAAAATGGGTATCCTGACAAGTTTATTGCAAGGTATGGTGGAGAATACCTAGGCCGCACGAAGAGCAATCTGAAGTTTCAAGGAAGTAGGTATTCATCGCACTACATAACAAAGGGGAAGCAAATGACAGAGGCTACCGCAGTCGCTTAAGTCATGCCATAAAGTGATGCTACTATACACCTGAGCTCGTGTTGCTTCACAGAACCAAAAATCTACTACATTAATACTGTTTGGACAAGCCTCACTCTACTGTCACCGCCTCATGTGTTTACCAGTTTAACTGTACTTGCGGTAGCATGTACATTGGCCGGAGAGAGAGGAGGTTGTCCACCCGGACTTTAGAACACTTCCCGTGAAACCTTGCTCTCCGTGGCGCAACATTACCTGCCAGCTCCGTTGCCCGGCACTTATAAGGCTGCTCGATTAGCCAGAATCCCCGCGAAGCATTCAAAGTCGTCAATAGACAGAGCAACTTTAAGTTGTTGCGTTCTGTTGAGGCTTTCGCCATCCTACCTTTGAAGCCGAACCTATAGAAAAACCTTGATTTTGTGACCAAGCTTTCTTTGTCTTGGCGAGGCAAGATAGGCTAGCCAACGCAACTACCCATCGATTTCTGTTATTGACCTATTACTCCCAACCGTTTGAAATTTTCGCCCATTAGAAAAATACACAAACTATACTGAATTCGGATTATTCCGCAGAAATATTTGTTACTCTTGCTCTGTGAAAATTTTTGCAGGGAAATGGTTGTATGAGTTTTGTAAAGCTTACCTTTCATGGAGTTTGCACCAGGCTCAGGGACGTCGGAACCTACAATTGTCAGTTACTCCTAGGCTTGTTTTGAGCTGGCCGATTTCAGAGAGGCTGTAGTCTAGGTTTTGATGGTGTGATTTGCTCATGTGTGTTCTTCGTGGCGCCTTGTGTTTTGCGTTTGATTTATACTGACGTGTTACTCCTTGTGCGTGTGCAGCTGGAACGGCGACATACAAACTGACACCTTCGGCGGACATGCATTGGTTAAGATGTGTCGGTATAGAATAGGCCACAGATTTGCCCTCATTCATCAGTTCTTGAGCTGCAGTGGGAGTCGCCGGCGTACGTGGAACTCGTTTGTGTGTCCGGCTTCGGGCTTCAGTTATGTTTGTCTATCTACTTGGCTTCACATTGTTAACCTAACTCCTGGTTTGGCCACGATATGCGGCTGGGGCTGCAGAAATTGGTGTTTGACTGCTCCATTCCTGATACGGATAGAAGCTGTGGTGCGCTGATCATTCGGGTTTTTCAAGTGGCAGCCGATTGTCGTTGTCATGCTGACTGCTTGATTACCAGAGCTCCCGTCTACGTTCAAGTGATCATCTCCCAATGTGGAATGAAAAGAACTCTATTGCGTCCTGGAGTTTCCGACCTCGCATGCCCTCAAAGCCTGTTCTTATGACTGGGATGAGTGGCGTTAGATACATGATGTTCTCTGACTCCACATTCTTATACTTGAATCCATATCAAAGTTGCCTTCATCATCAACCTAGCTAGGAGGTTTTCCTATAGTTTTGAATATCTGTTCAGTCCAAACACAAGGCGGAAGTAACACTCGAGATGTGGCACACGTGTCATAACAAGCTCCATCGGAGATTAGCTTATAGTCGTTGAACACAAGACCCCAACCGACCGAGACAAAGCGAACTCACCGAGGCTTATCAACTACCCCAGGCAAATGTATTTTTAGTTGCACAGCTGCGGCTGATGAGGGACCATCACAGGATCAACGACTTGCCCAATGACCACTTTAACCGGAACTTTCTCATGTGTGCTTTCCATCAGCCGATATGTAGAGGCATAAAGTCTAATATGAAGAGTTCATCCAAAAACGATTAATGCCCGACCTCAAATAGATCGGCTTTAACTCTTATTTGACATCCATGCCTCCAAAGACTACTCTGGTTTTACACTAACGCACAAGGTCTCCACAGTAATTTTTCCGAAGTTCGTCGTCGTCGAGCTACGACGATGTGCTACATGATCATGATAACCGAAACCTGGCTGAAGAACGAAATCATTGATGCAGGGATGCTCTGAACAGGCATGTCCGTCTTACGAAATAGTCGACCAAGTAGGGGAGGCAGCATACTTCCGTACCATCGCATTGACCTTTATTTCGATGTCATTTTTAACCCAAATACTTAAGTTGTTATCACGCATTGGTACAGCTTGACACTCATCCGTGGTGACAAATGTTTGGTGACTACCGTATACCGTCCCCCAATGTCAACTGTAGAAATGGACAACTATATAACTAATGCTCTGAAGACCGTTCCAGCCTAGCCCTACTGTCACGTTCTCCTTGGCAGAGAATCCAACTTGCATGATGTTGCGGTTGCATCCATCCTCAGTGAGCAATCTGAAGCCAAACTGCAAGAGCTAGTCGCTGGCCTATCACTTTATAATAACATTACCTCCGCTTCAAGATTCAGAACAGGAAACAAACCGAACATCCTTGACTTTTATTTACCATTGAGGAAATTATGATGGGCACAGTAACAGTGAGCAGCCCGTTGGGAAGCAGAAATTTCGCGGCACTGCTTTTCCAATACCTCTGTTATGCGGAGCACTCCAAGGGGGACCAGAAAACGATTTGTATCGTAGCAAACCATGCTAGGCTATCCATCTTCCTCAAGGCCACTGATTGGACGCTCATAGCTGACCAAGCCGTTGACGTCGCCTGGGTGTACTTCTATCAAACCGTTCTGTACGCTGATGACAAACGCATCAGCGACCAATAAATGCAACACAAAAAGTGGAAGTCATTTCTGAGTAGTCGGATGCGGAAAAGTATGTCTGAGAAAGTCCCTTCGGGAAACATACAAAGCCAATCCGAACGCCGAGAACTGGAAGACCTATGCAAGTGAGCGGAATCATTGTGTCAGCCTGATCTTCGAGGACAAATTGAAACATCAGCAGGATTTAGCAAACAGCTTAGGCTCCAACCACAAGCAACTTTACAGGCATGTCAACAATCTCCGCAATGTACAACGCTTTATCCCCTCTGTGAACGCCGCATGCAGGCAACATCAAACTGCGCAAGAAGAGGCCAACACATTTAGACAACAACTCACTTGAAATTTCCAGAACTCCTTGATAACCCCCACATACCTTACACCGAACATGCCCTCATCAGGACTTAACCGCATCTCATTTACTGTCGCGGACGTATTGAAGCGATTAATGTCCCTGCGTGTGCACCGTTCTCTTGGTGCGAACAACTTACACCCTATGCCATTGAAAGTAGCGGCCAGCAGCCTGGCTGAACCGTGGTCTCGATTTTTCCAATCTTGTCCAGACAACATGCGATTCCCGGTCATGTGGAAGTATGGATTAGTCAGTCCCATTAAGCGGCAAACTACTACCCGATAAATCTTCTCGCAGCTCTTTCTAGGATCATGGAAACCGCTATTGCAGAGCCCCTAATGGGATACTTGAAATGATACAATATCATCGTACCGGAACAACACGGTTTCCACCCAAAACTCTTATGTACCACGAATCTCTTGTTAGCTCGTACCAGCTAGACGGAATCAAGCGGCGCTGAGGAGGGAGTTCACGCTGCATATCACTATTTCACAAAAGCGTTTGATCGTCCTGATCACAACATCATCCTTCCCAAGTTTCAGAACTGTGGAATCGGCGACCCCATCCTGGGTTGAATATTGTACATTCCAACTACAAAGTCGCCTAAACGTGAAACTTCGTAGCACCTTGTCTGACCCAATATAGGTGAGAGGTGACATCCCACAAGACTCGGTTATAGTACCAAGGCATTTCCTCGTGTTTTGTAACGACCTCGTGGGATTGCATGATTAAAAGGATATACTCTTAGCGGAAGGTCTCAAGGTTTGGCGGACGATCAGGACGGTCAACTGCAACATGACATTACAAGGTGATCTTGACAAAGCTCACGATTGGTCAGTTGGAATATGCTGAAGTTCAACGCGGTCAAATGTCAAGTACTGGGTAGACGCCACCAGAGAATTTACACATACCAGCTAGATGAACACATTTGGCAACGCATCTCAAAGGAAAATGATCTCGGAGTGCTCGTGCAGACTGATCTCGGTTGCACAAATCAGACCGAAAAAACAGCAAGGAAAGCCAGTGAGCACTTAGGTCTATTGCGGACTGAGTTTGACCGGTTTGATCTCACCATATTTTTACAAATGCTCAACACTTAGGGGAGGCCACATGTTGAATACGCCATTCAAGTCTGCCATACCCTGGCAGAGACCTGATGTTTCGTCTTTTGAGACGCCTCAAATAAGGGCAACTATAGTGTTACGGGCTTGACTCACCTGCCTTACTAACATAGATTACAGACGCGAGGAGTTTTTGGTGGTCAATGTCGTCGTTTGCACAATGATCCTATTTTGGTATTTCAGATCCCAAAATGATCCAAATCACGCGTGTCGATAGTTAGTGAACTTATGTAACAACACCTCATTCTGAGCCAAATACTACAGCCGGCTGGAACGCCGCCCGCATGTTTTCTCACTGCATGTCTTCCGTAGATAGAACGCTTTCCCAATTTCCTTCATTTCTGCTTATACATTAAGTGAATACAAAAGTCAAATTGATGAGACATTACACGACATGTGCTAAAAGACTTAACCAATGTTGCTGAGACACATCATAGCAAAACCAAACTACATGCACAAGCGAAACTTCGGTGAGTCCATCGTTATTTGTTCCTCTTGTTTTTGTTGGTACATTCAAATACAGTTTGCACTCTACCTGCGGGGATGGTGAAGTTTTGTATTTTACCCCTGATAAACTCATTGATTCTTGGTGCCAATACAGCATATCCGGCTGGAACGCTGTAGAAATTTCTTCACACTTCGAACGCGTCAGCTGTGGAACGCTCTCCTAACTTACGTCGTCTCTGCTCTCAAACTAACGATGTTTAAAAATGACAACTAACCATTGGCCTATTCACAGTTCATATTAAAACTTGTATTAGCCAGGGAGCTACCTAACGAAACCAAACGGTCTAGTATACAATTCCAACCAGTGGATTTCTACTTCTGGCACTCAAATATCTCGGTTCTTCTACTGATGTCTGAATACGAACATTATGGTAAGTCGAGCAAAATGCCTCTCACTTCATCTTGCTTTTATCTTTTCTGAATGCTTTTCATCCTACGGGACTTGTTAAACTTCACTGTTTTACGCACAATACACCATTGTCCGATTGTACTTTCGCGTTATCTTCGGAGGTCAAAATAAATGGATTGTGGTGTGACAATGCGATTTAGGAAAATCAACTTTCAGATGTACTCACTGCATGCCCAATGAAGCATTTTATACACACTTCATTAAATCCCTTGTCATTCCTCGTTTTATAGGGTCAAATGTGAGACGACAATGGGCAACTTAATGGTCAAACAAAGACCACAAACGAAACTTAGGGGTTTGTATTGTACATGTTGTAGCTAAGCTATTCAGAATCCACAGAGGTCGAGACCTATGTGTAAGCGTCAAACGGCATGGAAGTCTTGAACGAACTCATTTCCACAGGTATCAACAAATCGAAGCCAGCACTGGAATGTGGTACTAGTTGCAAGCACTTAGAAACAACAAATGTACGCTAGCTCAAATATGTGTGTATCCATCAAAAGAGTATCAACAACTTGACTCAGTTCAAATTAGCAAACTTGGATGACTTCAAGTCACAGTGCGATGAACGACTTCTTCTTTGAAGCGTAGTTTGCTCATCCAGCGGCCTGGTTTTCTCCTCATACCTAGCAATAAATTTGGCATGGTACTCACTTTACGTAGGGTTGATGCGGTACCCCATAGTACTTCTTCAATCGTTTCCTCTGGACAGATGCTGCCAGCTAGTATGGCTTTAAGTGACATGTGGAATAAACTATTGTGTCATTA
The DNA here is from genome assembly GCA_944474145.2 of Dicrocoelium dendriticum. Classification (NCBI taxonomy): domain Eukaryota; kingdom Metazoa; phylum Platyhelminthes; class Trematoda; order Plagiorchiida; family Dicrocoeliidae; genus Dicrocoelium; species Dicrocoelium dendriticum. The sequence goes on from CALYDF020001801.1 coordinate 39,978, forward strand.
CCCGGTGGCTTATTCAGGGTTATGTAGGGTTAACCAGAAGCGAGGTTACGCTGAGCCGTGGACTTTCAGGCTATGACTTACACACGCAGTGGGGGAATTAAGTTTCGAATGTACGTAAGCAGAACAAAAGGATGAGCCGCAAAAACTAAATGTTTTTCATGCCCAAATAATCTTGCGATATTTTCACCTTACTACTCTAGTGCGTGGTAGAATAAGCCTTCAAGATAAGAAAATACTTTTCTTGTCAATGTCCGGATGTCGCGAGGGGTTTAGATGGAAACGTTACAGTGCTGCGATAAAAGCGGGTGTTACCAGGTGGAGCGATACTTAAGTTTAGACTAGGTCAAATTGCGCGAGATTGAATGTACTCCAGCCACATTCTCAAAGTGAAAAGAAGCACAGAGATCACTTAACATCGGACGCATAATGTGAATTGAGCCTGAGCAAACAACGATTGGTTTGGGACAAGGAAATGGTTCGGTTACTGGTAGTGGAAATCATAACTATGAAATCATTGAACTGGCGAAAAGTATTACAATGATTAGATAATCGGAATTAATCTGCATTAGGGTTATGCTCATTTGTTGCTACAATACGAAATCTTGCAAGTGTTTTCTCAGTTTTCGATGACACAAGATCATAGGTGAGGGGTTTTCCAAGAGTCATCTTCAGAACTTTGTAAACATATATAGGGGCGAAACAATTTACATTAAGCAAATTGTTTAATTTACATACAGTACATGCGGGCACATGTGAGAGATGAACAAGAACATTACGAATTAATTTGTTTCTTGTATTGAATCGAGATTAACTTAATACAGTTCACATCGGCATCTTCCGTTTTTGCTGGTTATGTAAGAACCCTGACTAACTTCTGCTTGCTCAAGGATGCTTGAAACAATTTGACGCGATTTGCTTCGGCTGTCGCAGAGGCCCGGAGTCGTAGACATTTGATCGGTGGGGGGAACAGCTTACACACTTCTAAAGGCACATCTTATATTCAACTGATGCAGTGTGTCGACAATATGGATTAAAAAGTGGCTAACAATGGGCACAGTGTCACCTTGAAACAAACACCCTGGGTAGTGACTACTCACGCATTTGGACAAGTGCCGCGCCGTTCGACCGAATTACCTGACTCCACTGGCGCATTCGGAAGGATAAATTACCATGGAAGCAGTCAGCAACGGCAGCGGGTTCTTGTTCGGTGAACGAACGAATGGTTCTTTCGAAAATGCGCACTTTACCTCAATTGCTCCGAAAGTCGAATCAACTGCGACTGAAAAACGGTTAGAGATGTAGAAGTTCGTATAATGACCAATCCAGGTTGTCTTTCTGCTGTAGGTGACGACCTCTGTTTTCGTAGTTAATAAGACGTTCAGATGCGGTAGCTGACTGCTTATTTGCTTTTCAAGCATAAACTGCGGTTACACGACGGCAAGGTTAAAACAATGGAGAATTTTATCCAGGTTAAAGCGTTTATCTATCACAAAAATTATACAGTCCATGTGGCGATGTTAAACGCTTTTATTGTTTATCTCCACTTCTATTTTCATCATGAAGAAATCCGCCATCAACAGACCATAATGAGATATAATGCCCACGCTGACATTCTACTAGTAGGATTTGCCAGGAACTGGGAACTGCATATTCGAGATACAAAGCTAAAAAAGCATTTTGCCTCACGGGTATGTTCACAACTTGCCATTCCTGACTATTTTATGAAGTCGAAGATGTGCTAAACTAACTCAGTCAGTAGGATGTTGGGAACAGTGTTACTGCATAAAGGGTGGGTATTCTTTTATTATTGATTTTAACATGCTTGATGATTTCAATAAACTGGAAGGTTTTACATAGACCGTTTATTTAAACACGAACTCATGAATTTCCACAAAACGGGTGAGCGACCGCAAGCAACGAGGAGTTGACCACCGAAAAATTAGGAAATTTTCTTAACTGAAATACCATTGGAACATTTATGTCATTTGGTTTAAGGCAAAAGAATTGTGCTCCTTAGTCGTACATTCTTGCAATCCCTTAACGATCTGCTTCTCAACTTGCTCTTCTTGGTCAATTTACCCCCTCTGCTGTGAGAAAACTGTTGTCACAAATGCCAAGTGCTTTTCGGGTATAACATTTCCACCGCGGTTGAGACGACCCACGATGAGTCAGAATAGGTTTTTCAGAGAAATGAGAGCAATTTCGGTGAAAAGTTCAATAAAATGCCTTCTTTACTTGAGGAAATGATAAAAGTTTACTGTATAAAGTCTACACAAGAATAGTTCAAGAACATTTTGGAGGTGGACACATACCTTGATACATGGTTAAAATTTCTGCAGAAGTAGATGTCCGCTGGAACAATACAGTCCTCTGACTCGATTTGTCCATTCGCGTTTGTGAGTTGCATGAAAGTCCCAACCGAATGGAAATCTTGGAATGCTGCAATCAAGCATCTTAGACTTTAGCGAGCAAAAATTATTAGGAAAGACTCAGCCACGTGGTTAAAACAAGAGACTTCTATAATATTGATTGCACAATGAAATTTCTTGCTATAATCAAACCGTTTCTTTGGTTCTTATTTTTGGAATGCTTGCAATGACCAGCATTTCATGTGTATTAACTAGAGGCGTAATAGTTTACATCGAATCAGCTACCACCGCGTGACGTATGAAATGCATCCATCTGTCACCGTACTGAAGTCAAATTTAGGTAAAGTGGTAATTAAGCTTTGCAACAAAATATGGGGCTTCAACACTGCTAAAGTATTATGCAATGGCCTGTCATGTCTCTTATAACTTTAAAACGTTTGCTCTAAACTGGGGAACTTAAAAGAATGTGAACACCAAAATAGAACTGAGAAGTATTCAGCTTGAATTATTCAAAACATATAATCCTATTCTGCAGCTAAGAAAGCAGTACGAAATTTCACAGACAAGTTAATATCTTAAGACGGCGATGTATGTGTCTCTGCTCTAATTGAAGGGTTACGAGAATGTAAGCCATTCACTGAAGCGTCTATAATTAATTCAGCGCTGCAGTTTGCTATTTACATTCTAGTGGTTACATCCACGCCGAATAAAAATGTCACTGGTAAAAGAGACGTACCAATAGATGATTTCGTTCATAAAATTTCGTTTGTTTTCTGAAAGGTAGTAGACAGGCAGGCTTGTTTATCTTGGAAGTAGTAAAAGCTGAAGTGGTACTACGCGATTTAAACAGTGAATTACAAGAAACCTAATTACCGCAGCTTAGGGACTCCGGAAAGTAAGTGGGGAAATATGTGCTGGTTGGCAAGAAACAAACAGGGTTTTCCTAATGGGGAGCAATTTCCAGTGATCTGCTTAATGTCCATTTTGATCCTGCTGAATCTCTATGTATTAGTGCATTGCGAGTAGCACACCAAAACCAGGAAATGTTTTTGCACAATACTTCGTATTGTTTGGGGCTAGTTTGGATCTGGAGCTACGGATCTGGGTTACTCTTCTGTCCCTTAGAACTTGACTGACTAATCCACCTAAGCTGTATAATGTATTGCAACTGGTATGGTTATTGATGTATATCGCTGGTCGATACATAGCTCATGCAAGAACTAAGGCGGTTTTTGTGTTACTGAGCAAGTTATTTCATATGCATTTTGGGCTTATAATTAGCGTATATCCTATCCAATTTCTTTCATTGAATCTACCATGCAAAATTAGCACATACTGAAATCTGGTAGAATATTTCATGTGGTAGCTAGCAATAGGAATTAGGATGTTAAACTTGAAGTTGTGAAAGTCACAACAATAATGCTTGCGATAGATCTTCAATGCTTACCAAAATACTTGAGGTACGGTACTTAGACGCATCCAGCCTCTAATTCGTTAGACCTCGTTTCTCTTCCATTCAAAATGTGTAATCCAATAGCAGACGGGCAACCTCGATAACAGTACATTTTGGCAAACATATCCCGAGGGCAAGAAAGTTATTTAACTTGCTGTTGTTGCGTTCTGAATGTTTCTGATTCTCTAAATAATTGGAGGGGAAATAGGGAAGCGTTAAAGAAATATCATGTAAATATACTGGCCCATAACCATGATTGCAGGAACGGCACGAAAATAAAGCTCTCCAGCAGCTGCTGACTGATGACCGATTAAACTGTCAAGGTACCTGAGTGTTCAACAAGGGAAACCACGAACATCAAAACCGAATTTCAAATGTATTTGTTAAACATGCAAAGATGATCCACTTGAGAGGCTAAACATTTCACCCAAGTACCGGAGATGTGAAAAAATGTTGTCACCTAATGAACTGATTTTATACTTAGGGTATTAAACGTTTAGTTTCGCTTGTGAAATGCAGAAAATAGAACATATTTGTCTTGGTCGCAGGAGTGTGATAAGATTCGCTTAGTGTTAACATGTTTTGAAGGTTAGCTGTTCATCATAGATACAGCACCTGCTACCACATTAATAGTGTGGCTTTTATAAGGAATATATGAGGCAGTCAATTAGGTAATTATGTTTTAACACAGTACAAATGATTAGGCTGATTGAAAGCTAAATGTTATCTGTGCTAAACACCGGTGACTAAGCGAGTAAATCATGACAGTGTGGCAAACTCAGATAATCTTAAGGCACTTGTTCTGGATCTGTTAGACAGCTTTCACCCTACTTCGCTGAAGTTGTGGAATAGTGGTGACCTCAGGTGGGTAGTTTGTAGGTGGAAAGAAAGGTGACGGAAAGTGACTGTTGTCAACTGGTACAGAATGCCTGCAGTGCTTGCTTATTTTTAAGCCTTACCGTGATTACGGGTAACGGTGCAAGGTTTTCCCCTTCTCTACGATGAAAATAAGTTTCATACTAATGTAACTACACGCTGTATACACTGTAACAATGTAAATTAACCATTGTGTTGGTTGAACTGACTGAAAGGAATAAAAGCTGTCTTAATTAACTCAGATGTGTTGTCAAACATGCATCAACAGGTGAAAAAATGAGGCTGATACCTATGAGGTTTATCAAGATGTATGTTTAAGTTTATTGATTTGAAGCTGGCCGTGGGCAAATCCCAATCAACCCATCATCTCCATTTCAGAGCTCCGTGTGTAAGTCGTTGCAACCGGCAGTCCTCAAGTGCCAGAGGCAGTCGCATCAAAATAATACAGTTCTAGTTTCCTGCATAGCTGGGAGTCCAAGAGTACCTAGAAAATTTCCCCAGTCTGCGCACTGGTGACTGTCTCCGGAAGATTGTTCCGGTCGTTTAGCCTCCTTTCCCAGAAGTTTGAGTTTCCTCGGTTTAAATAGCGTCCGGTTGTGGCACTGTGTCAGACCCACTGTTTTGAACTGGAAAACTTGCTTTAATACATTTTTAAATTCATTCCGTATTATTCTCCTGAGAAAGAGGAACTTGCTACAGCGGTGATGGTAGTCCAGTGAGTGGGGGTTCCCTTGATGGAGTCGTAGAGGCAAAAGTGCGCCGAAGGGTAGATTTCTATTCACGCCGCTGGGCGTTTTCAATCAGGATTCATTCGAGTTTTGAGATTGGAATAGTAGCAGGTAAGACGTAGTCAAGAAGTGGCCACGCGTAAGAGTTGAACAATAGCTAGAAGATGGTTGGTGTTATTTGGAGGAATAATCTTCAGGCGTCGCAACCCATCCGGATAGCATCAGCCAATCTCCTCAGCGTATCCAGGTGGCTTTTAATTCACTGACTATTAATACACCCTGATGCTTCTCCAGGGCATGGTTTTTGTAAAGGAATCCCTAGTATGGTAGGCACCAATCAGAGGACGCAACATTTGTCTTAGTTTCTCTGCAAGATTCACTTGATGAAGCGGTCAATTTGTAGGTCTAGCACGGGCTGTAGTCCATCAGCGATATCAAGGTAGGACACCTGACGATAAATTGAGATCATCGGTACCGGTCGGGCACTCATTTTGAAGTGTTGCAGAAAGATCATAGATGGATGGCTTAGAAAGTTTAGTCCATGGATACAACCTCATAGAACTCCCCAGGTCATAAGAATAAGTTGGGAAATATTTTGTTCGATCCCAGTAGCATAGCTCCCCCTTTCAGAAAATCTGCTGACTAGGAGTGAAGATCATTAGTTGCACCACTTTTTTGGAGATGGAAAAGTAACCGTTGATGTGGGGACTTATGGAACTTTTTAACTAAGTCAATAATGTGACGAACAATGAACACTGCTATATTACAGGTAAACAACCGATTGCTTTACAAATCCTGTGGGACGGTGGAAGTGAACGCAAACATAAGTGTAAATCGCCAAGTTAAGCGTCTAGCAATTCAGATGCCCTGCTTCATTAAAATATTTTAGAATGCGTACTGAATTATTACTATAGAATAAAATGGGAAGTAATATGGGGAAGATATATCTTAAGAACAAAAGAAACGACAACGCTTATTTGATCCGCTTTCCTGTATTGAAGTAATTGATGAATGCAGTTGTAATATATCTGAACGATCTTCCACAGCAGCAGCATGTAAGTAGTAAAGCACAAATGCTGAGAATATGCATCGTTTGGTTGCGTTTGGTTGACGTAGACATCACTGATTCTATAGCGTAATATAAGTGGATGAGCGAATCATCCACAAGTCTTTTGAACACCGTTAGCTTGAGGGAAGAAACAACCTATGTTGGAGGAGCGGTCCACTGTTGGCACACACGAAGGGAAAAGAAATTCCGGCGGCAACGCAGTCGGCTGTATTGTGTGGCCAGCTTTAACTGGTGGGGTATTGCGATTAAGCTTTAGTAGGTGACGACCAGAATGGTTTGGGTTGCTCAGGATCATATAAGTGATTATCAAGTCGCCACGCAGGCGTCGGTATTTTCCACTGTAGACCCCGATGGTTTTCAGCCTCAATAGTTAAGCGAGATGAAACAGGCCATTTACTTTCTTGGTCGCCCTTCGCTGTGACAGTTCAAGCATGGTACAATCTTGGTTTTGCCCTGGCTGACAGGTGTGAATGGTATACTCAGACTGAGGCCGAATGTAGGTGTTGAGTAGCTGAGAAACGATGGAAGGATCAAAGCGCTTGAGTGCCCTCTGCAAAGGCCAAAATGTTAGTTAGATTTTTGGAGGCTTTCTTGGCCTTACGGGAACAGTCCAGCTCTTCCTGCACTATCACGTCTAGATCGCATTTCGTTGAAGTGCGCTGCAAAATTTGGTCCCGCAATCTGTATTCGCAAGTGGCTTTATGGAATCCGCTCAACACCTTGCAGTTTGTAGCGTTGAACAGAAGCAAGTTCTGAGTCAACCATTCGTAGAACCTGTCAAGCTCATCCTGAAGTGCTGCATTGCCGCTGGTTGTTCCAATGGATCGCCATATCTTGAGATTATCAGCGAAAGTAAGAAGTTGGAGGTAACCACTGTCGGAGGATGGTTCAGGTGAATCAACAATAGTCGTGGACCAAGTACTGAGCTCTGGGGCACTTCGCACTTAACGTCGATTGGGACAGAGATGATTCCGCCAACTCTCACATTAAAATGTTGTTGAAGCAAGAAGTTACCTATGCAACTGAGGATTGGGTCACCAATTCCATAGCAATGCAGCTTGTTAAGACGGATACGGTGGTTCACACGGTCAAAGACCTATGAGAATTCCAGATATACTGCCGCGGCCCCTACGCCGCTGTCGACGGTCTCAGTTCAACTGGATCTAACAAGTAGCAAGTTTGAAGTGCAAGATCGGTTTCTGCAAACTCCATGTCGTTCTTGCGCTATGATATTGCGTTCTCCCAAGTAGTTAATGAGCGCTTTGGCAGCAATGGCTTCCATGATTTTGGGGAGCACTGAAGGTAGTGTTATCGGGAGATAGTTGACCGGATCTGCACGACTTCACCTTTATGGATGGGAATGACGATTCCCTGCTTCTACATTGTTGGCACTCGCATCTCATCCAGGCAACCTTGGAAGATCTTTGAGAGTGGGTCCACCAAGTTTACTGCAGCCAATTTCAACGCCTTTGGACAAATATTATCAAGTCCCGGAGGGGTATGTCCGCACAGGGCAATTAACATTTTCATAACATCTGCAGTCGTAAACGTGATTTGGTTAAGTCCTGGTGGTGGTACAACTGAAGCAACACTGTATGCGGCGATGTCGTGCTCTAGAAATTCGGGGCGAATTGCTGAACTGGGGCGTTGGCAGCCTCGGTTGCGGTTTGTGCGAGTCCACATAACGTGTGTAAAGCAGAAATTTATCGCTTCACTTTACGGAGCTCATTAAATTGTCTGTAGAGAAGCAGGGGGTATGATAGGAATTTCTCAGTTAGATTCTGTTGATGTCGTATTTTTTCTTCGCGCGCCAATTTTACGTAGTGATTCCTTTGGATAGTGTAGGCTTCCCATGTCTCGGCACTCGGTGAGTCCTTGTATCTTCGCGAGAGTAAATTCCTCGTGACGATACACTTCCGTGTCCTGTTGCGTATGAATGATTTTACTGTCTTCGCTCGCAAAGGTCCTTTCCTAGAAGCACTTATAACTGACGTGTTGAATTGGTGTGCAAAACCAGACCAGGCGACATCGGAGGATCGTTCCGATAGAAATGACCAGTTTTTAGTATATATAAGAGTAATTAGAGCGCCGTAATCCGTAATGAGCTGACATTCCTCTGTCTTTTCTGCGGATTACTCTGCATAACAAATGTAGTCGAACGTGAGTGTTACATGATCGCTGTGGCCCAAAGGACTAAGTATCAACACCGTTTCGATCATAAGCTCTTTGTTGGTGGATACGAGTTCCAGGACACCCGGTTTGTTTCCCGTCCTGAATGTTGTGTTAGATGTGATGTGATTGCAGATTGCTAGTCTATTAATTATCTCCGGTACTTCCATTTTGAAGTGTTCCTTGATTAGGCTGGAATTTCTATGGTGTGAATATTGAAGTCACCAACCAGAAGAATGTGGCTGTACGACTGCGAGACAATGGTCTTCATTGTGGAGGCTAGGCGGTTGTCCATTTCCAAAGTAGCCGACGGAGGGCGACACACGGCACCCAATAAACATGCGTCCCCACAGCTTAGGTGAAGACGACACCAAAGCGAGTTGACAATCTGAACCTCTGGATTATCGATGAGATCAAGGTGTAGTTTGCTGCAATAATAAAGTAGTACTCCACCTCCTCTACTTGGTCGATTGTTGCGTAGAATAGACATCCCAAGTAGTGCGATTTCTGCATCAGTGATCGCTTCACTCAACCAGGTCTCGGTTATCATAACGAGGTCCATTGACCTGGAGATCTGACGCAAGCGAAGCTCCGTCAGTTTGCTTAAAACACCTTGTGCGTTGGTATAAAAACAAGAGAGTGCTTCATAAGCTGAATGTAGGGAGCACGCTGTGTGGTTGAGTGATTCATATGTTAAAAGGTTGTTTGTGGATGTAGACAACAGGTATAAGACTTGGCCGCCTTCATGAGGTCGGTTGCTACTCGTATTATTGAATGGTCTTAGGTTCGCAAGAATGAGTTGGAATAGTTCTCTTCAGCATGCAATCGGGTTCATGATGACCCTGATGGTCACTCACCTCCTGCGGTGTCTCGCCGGGTGGTATGACGGCTGTCAGATCAGACTCTGTGGCGAACTCTGCAACAACGAGTGTTCCCACTGAGTTGGTTATCTCTATTGATTAACCATTAGCCTCCGGTCGGAAACCTGCTGCTTTTGGTCGAATTGTTGTTGACAGCATGTTCCGAAAGTTTCCGCAGTCCTCTAGAACTGTCTGTAAATTTAGCTCAGACAATAAGATCTATTTCAGCAACCTAAAACCACACCCTTTGTAATTTGATGATACGGGAATACTTGTCAGGGAGATGACAAGGACATTTTCTAAAGAGAGCGCCTCACGAATATATCCCCATTGTTCTAGGTCATGGGCCTCATCTCCTTCAGGAGATGAAGCTTGAGGCTCTGGGACGCCTTGAATAATGGTTGTTTTCAGCTCATGTTTTCTACATTCCTGTTGATTGTGCATATCCCTGGAACGTACTTTCCACTGAATAACCTGTAAGATACGTACTCCGTTTGATGCTCAGTGTTGTCGATTCACACCAAGCAGAATGGATTTCGTTTCGTCCGCGGAATGTAGTGTTAATCCAAGTCATCGAGGCTCACCATATTGTTAGGAGTTTGGGTTTCGTGCGATGTGGCTTAACGTAGTGGGTTCGGTACGTATGCCGATGGCACTACAAATGGAATCCCTCTGACTTCGACCATTTTTCATTTAACCTCTAATTTTATTGTATTTGTATTCGGGAACGTTAGTGTACACAAAACTTAAGGCACCATGATTACGCCTCGTCGTTCACGGCTTAAGAGCACTAGGTTCTTTCTGTGGATTTGTGGACCGCACTGTCGATAGCGATCAATGTTGAGGTACAGTTTTGCCCTCTCCGGTAAGTGGAGTCACAGATGTTTATAACTGCTTTTCCTAGAAGCAGCCGCTGCGAAGTGTGTCGAGTTATTCTTTACCGTGGGCTTTCTGGAGTTTTGTGTTACAAGTATGCCAACTGAATTATTAGTAATTACACCTTTGGAGAACGTAGAAGCGAGTGGGTGGAGTCAGGTGGCTAGGAGCCGTTGGAGGCTAATGCACCATGGTGACGTTGAGACGCCTGGCCCTGTTCTTCGGCCTAAACGGGGGAATTTGTGTGTGTTCGTTCAGATACAATGTAGCATTGTTTAATTTGCCAGATGCATTGCTTGCGTCCACCAGTTGCTCAACTGTTTCCCGTCAACTTTTCACACCCTTTCATTAGGAAGATTGTACAACTAACAACAGGGATGGATTTGAATACCTGGCAGAACCCAAATACTTCGGTTTTGTTGCTGTATTGTTTAGTTTCAAATGCACTCATTCCTAAACGATTTGAATTGTGCGCTTTTTGACAGTTAAAGCAAACTGGACCAGAATTAACGGTTTTTGCACATAGGTCACAATTGGCTTTCGAATGGGCCATATCCATTTGGGGTGTTCACTTTTCATTGGGGCTTGCAACCATTCCAAAAGAGATTAGGTAGAAAAGGAGAGTTTATAATCTAGGTTGTAGATCTCTCATTTATCTATTTACCACTAGTTTAGCATGGAATAATTCTACTGAGATATGTGGTCACGGTCAGTAGCGGGGCCGTGAACTAGGAATGACCGCAGGTGGTGGTGATATGGGGTAAAATTCAACACTAACAAGATGGAGTAGAGTAACTGGATGTGTACATTATAACAGTGGTAGCAAGAGGACAGAAATACTGACGCACCGTGTATGACTTCGTTTCACTTTTTGTTACATGGCAATCGGCGCTGGTTTGAGGTCAGATGTTTGCGTCCTGCGCTTCAGAGGTCTCAGACGTGTCGCGTCCAGATGAGTCACGCATTCCTTAGGGGAGGTACATGCATCGATCCAGCCGGTAAGTGAATAGGCAGAGACGCAGCGTAGGATTGAGGCAAAGCAACAATGTTTGGAAACACTGCCTAATGACGAGAGTGGCTGCTCCAAGGGCGGACCAAATAGACAAATATCGCTTTGTACAGCGACCAGAAGGAATGGTAGTAAGATGTTCAGGTGACACTCAAAAAGACCTTTAAAAAAGGACCACAAGAGTTATTGTGCGACGAGAGGAAAAATAAATGCTCCTATAAGATTCAAGCACGGTTGACTTTGAAATTGCAAAAGCATAGTTTGCTGGTGATCCGCGAATGCCCAATTCAAAAGCTGAACAATGGTAGAAGAAGCTCGCAGAGCCAGCTCGAATGATAGTACGCAAACCTCTGTGCGAGCAAATCCGCAGATTTAAAGGCGGAAAACGCAAGAGGACACATTTTTGCGACCGCTCAGCAACACAGTGTGAATGGATTGCAGGTAGCAGGTCGATGGTGTAACTACATCCCTTCTGAAGGCCATGCTTTGTAGAGGAAGTAATGTGTATCACAGTGCTTCCGGACGGCATGTCGGATAATCTTTTTCATGACCCGGTGGATTGCCGATGTTAAACAGATTGCGCAACAGCCCACGGTGTCCTGAGGATTTTATGGGGATATAAGGTTACGCTTTACACTCGTAACTAACGTTATGAAAGCCGTTGATTTGCCATGACTCAGCACACTTATTTAATGATCAATGGATGAATGCATGTGTTTGTTTCAGATTGGTTATATTGTCTCGGGTGAATGGGTTAATTCTTGAAATCGCGGTTACGTTTTCACGGTGTTTGTACTTTTGTTTAAATTGCGAAGCTACTATTCGGATTTTATGGACCCAACAGACTTCTACCTCTGTGCTAGAGCATCACGATTTATGTTTACCGTCTGACAGGGAGACCATCAGTTATCAGAGACAAGTGAATGACTTAATGTGTTGGTGTTTTGATGCAATCAGCTACGGCTTTGAAGTACTGGAGATATAGCCCATCATAGTCAGTTGAGGAGTTCCGATTATGTTTAAGCATGAGTTCCATAACAGTTCTGCTAATAAATGCTCATAGTGTCTTGGATCTTGGCAGGGATTGTTCGGACAGACACTGTTCGTAATTCTCTCTCTCCTCTCGTTTTTCACGGAAGACACGTTCGTGAGCCTCAGTTAGCTAGAACAATCCAAGTCCAGTTGCTAAGCCTCGAATCAGTCCTTTAGTTTTCTTTGTCGACTTGTTAGAAACCTTATTTTACGATCAATCGAACGATGTTATTTGTAAGTGGATTTCTTCTTGAGTTTTTGACAATCCATTAATCAAGCAAATTAATTTGGAAGCGCAAAAGCATAAAGCCACTGTCGAGTTTTAGGTTTTAAGCGACATTTTATCCAACCAGCTGACCATCTGTTTTAGGGAAGATTGAATGGCGCGTTGGAATATTAGAAGGTAAACGCCTAGGAGAAGTGTGACTAGACTTCGCGTCCCAAGTACATAAAAAGGTACAGTGACCATCACTACCAAATATTACCGGTATGAACATCGGATGTTGGATGTGCTGTGGCTGACCCGGGATTTTCCTGGTGGGAGTGGAGACATGCTGTGATAAGTTGGCAGAGAACACTGCTTCTAAAAAATAAGAGTTAAATGACTTCGAAGGAATGCAATAGAGAGGATCGTAGTCAGCGATTGAACGGCCTCTGGTTGATCACAACAGTCCACTGTTGCTCCCTTGTTTTTTATTTTCCACGGATCGCAATTACTAAAGTTAACGCACAATTGGACACCACCATTTTTGAGACACAACACAGGTAGAACAGCCGAGCCTGCGTTGAATGCTAGACATTGCTTCGGAGCGCCTACATCTGGCTAACAAGGGAGCTCGTTAGAAGATTGTAGCGATTGCAGGTCCATTTGTAAATGTAAACCCAAGAGGCCTCGCACTGTGAAACAGTTCGACCTAATTGCTGCCTGATGAAATTTATCGACATTTGCTGGCGACATTTAATTCTGGAACCTCACAAAATATATTTGAACAGAAACACGATAAACTCTAACAAGTTTAAAATGGTCAACTGATTGACCAATTCATCTATGAAAGTGCACCCTGTACATAAAGCATGCAACGGCATTAGCTCTCTGTCCAACAAGTATGGGATAAGCAGAGCAGTTTTCGTCTGCGTTACTAATGGGTGAACTGTAATCTGGTCCAGCGACCAAAGGATTAATCGAAAACTAGTTAAAGAAAATGAATAACGGACACTTATTTGTGACAAACAATGCATGAAAAATTGGAGAGAACACGGAAACCATGCTATCCACAAAGTACTTCAAAGGGTAACTTAGCCTATTAACGCAGTGAGGAAAGTTGAACAGGCAGATGCTATCCGCAGATTTGTCCAGACGACAATGAGAACGACGTTGCAGCAGGCAACTTAACGACAACCAATGCCCTTATAAAAAACGTGGCGGTGGTGCCACCAGATTCACTACTTCTTCGTGGTAGATGCCAAAGAAAACATGATCGCTAATCTGCAGAAGGTATATGCTTAAGAGATACCACTGCTTTACTGATTAACTACTTGATTTTGTGGTGGGCCAAAACCAGAAATTACTACGTTTATATGCAAAAGGAAATTGACACAAATAAAACCGGAACATAGCGGCCTGGCACCGGACCATAACCTTAATCCAGCAGAAGAAGAACATTTGGGACTTACGATTGTGTATGCACTAGAAATGGATACAGAAGCAGCGTGCACCCTACAGCATCCAGGAGAAAGTCCGCAAATTGGTAGAATTGGTGGTCGGAACGGATGCATATAGTTAGAAACATTTGCTACAATAAATAAACAGTGCGCACGGTGGGTTTTTAACTTGATACTGTGACCTGTCAATGTAAATCATAAAGGTGCGTGGAAGTAGCAGTTTAAAGAAGTAAATCTGGGGACGTTCTTGGAAGACTTCGAGAATTTGGCAGGGGGCCTGAATAAAGACCAACCGGGCTAAGCTGGTGACCCTGCGAAATGTCCTTAATGGCAGAAGGAAGGCAGTCCTGATGGCAAGGCAAAGAAGCCCCGTCATTTACGAGTGAAACGCTCCGAATGAAGCTTTGCTGTCCAGATTGAACAGCCGTGACGACCGTCAGGAGGCAATACAGCAGTTCAAATCGGCCAGGCATTAAGCCGGGGAGGAGCAAGTTGTGTTGGCAGAGTACACTTGGTGCTTGTTGGATTGTACCTAATCAGAAGTGAATGATGCATCAAGATGTTTTACGGGTTCCAGCGGCACCTTTGTGAGGTTGAATTTAGCAGAGTACAAATAGCGGTCGTTATTGGGCAATAAGAAGTGTAGGTGCTCTAAGAGACGCTTAGCGCTTGCTGGCCAAGTGATGTTGTCACCGTTACCGGAGGCCATAGTCCTAGTTCTCTCGCATGCATTTAGTAGTGAAAATTTATCTTTGGCAATGAAATTGCATTGCGCCACCTTCATAGACGGGTTAGTGGGTTTGGTGAGGGGTTATAATGAAGGGTAACGTTTTTGAGCACTATGCAAGAAAGATCTTCCTTGATGAATGCAACGAATGGAAGAATAAGTCGGTTACATGTGTTGGCTCCCCACACGTGGAGGTGTTTTCAAATCTTTCGCCTCAGAAAGGACCTTACCAGCACAACAGATGAGGTGAAGAAATTCGGACGTAGCGTAATCAATATCTTGGAACATATTCGGAAACGATCGGGAAGTCATCATTTCAGAAAACTTGCTAGACGACCGGTTAACATATTTATGGCGATACACAAAGTTTCGCTTTTGCCACAAAAGCTTCATCAGGCCAAATTCGGACGAACTGTTTTAGGTCCTGAGTTTCTTTATAGCAGATAGAGCGGGTTAGAGTAAACCGGCACATTTTCAGACTCAAAGATAAAATTACCGTTAGATCCTTAGCGAGGAGTACTGAAGAATGCAAAATGCCCCATCATGTTAAAAACTTGATATTCTCAATGATCCTATTCCTATATTTCTTACGAACAGTACTCAAGCTTTTCTCTCTCCTAATTCAACCATTGTTTTCTCTGGCTCTCTATCCAGATTAATGATCCGATGGTAATATGATTCCTCCTTGGCTACTATCTCGGTAATCAGCCACATCGCATTCAATCGCTCAAACTTTGTGCAAGTTTAAACTTCGGTATAAACTTCATTAGTGCACCAAATGCTAACACTTGACGCAATCGGTGCTCTGGAGTGGTTCAACCTTCACCCTTTTCCCATCAGGAAACATGATACGTAGACTATTTCGTTAAATTGAAGGGTCATCAGCGCGGCTCGTTTAACCTCGCAATTTAGTGGTGACCTCAAAATATCGTAATGCTGATGTGGGTGAAAATCACACGCATGTAAATAATTGCGTTCGTGCGGCTTAATTTTGATCAATCAAACTACGTACAATTGAAATAATTAGTTCAGGCCGTCATTGCATGTAACGCACAGACGGAGAGCTCACGAAGTGATCCAGCCGCCTTTTGATCAGTCAGCTATCAACATATATTTATCATGCAAAAGGCAGCACATAGAAAAGTTACCAAACCATCTTAAAGCCAGTTAGAACAGTAGTGAATACAAAATCCTCTTTAAGGAAATAAAGTTTCATAGATCCTTCACGAAGGTCCAAAACGCTTCCACGTAAAATACAACGACAAAAAATTACCAACATCTAGTGCTGTTCATAGATTAACCAATCCCAAAAAAGCAGATATTACAACAGGTTAGCACAGAGAGCAAGAATATAATAGCTGATTTAGATTTGGGCACCCGTGAATGCAAAAAAGACCTTCTTTGCGAACCTAGCCTGCCACAGAAGCAAGTAACGAACAAAAGAAAAGTTGACACTAATCGTGGAGTGTAAACTTAGTCTCACGGAAGAAGGCCGATAAGCGTGTTCATTTACTTGTCGTGGCTCGCTTATGGTGAACACCGGCCATCTACGCTTGTTGTCCCCAACATCCAATAACCATCCAATGTTTAACGAAATACGCAACATGCTACTGCGCATGCAGAGATATGCATTTCTCTCTCACCTTAGTGGTGAGGACGTATGGAATTCTCGGCAGACGAGTGCTTTAGTGCAGGGCTGAGTTGAAAACAAGCGTAACCTCTAAAGACGCACCGACATGAGGCTGTTTTGATCATCGAGCGAGATGAGTACAGGCAGTCACAACGTGTTTCCGGCGTTCGTAACTGTTAGCTAACTTCGCGCTGAGTGCTGAAAGTCGTGGTCAACCGTAGGCGTTGGAGCGATCGATGGTTATCTGTGTGTGTCTTGCTGGCTACGCAGCGAAGTCGGCGGCTCAACTGCGGACGAGGTTAGGCATTGCAACTCTTGTCAAGGTTATTGACAATGCAGTCAGTATCACGTAACATGCCTGTTCGTCAGCGCGCGCTGACTATTCGGCTGTACGATGAATGTGGTTTAAACGCCGCATCAGCTTCAAGAAAATACAATGAAATGAACGCAGGAATGCTTTCCATCACCGCCCGGTACGTGCTTAAACTAGTGCAGAAGTTCGAGCAAACTGGGAGTGTGTGTGACATGAAGAGAACCAGACCGCCTTGCATCACCACAGACAACTGTTCAGCTTGCGCTTTAGTCAGTGAAGTGTCAAAAAGTCCCGATCTCAGCCTTCGTCGGATCGCACAGCACTGTGACACGATCGGATATGCGGTGCACCGGATATTACTGGAAAGAAAATTTCGGCGATTCCGTACACTTCAAGTGCAGGTTGTGAACCCATGTGACCCGGAGAAGCGGAATGAATTTTTGCCGCTGGTTTCTGAATCACGGGAGATTCGTTCATTACAGATGAGGCATTGTTTCCTCTGCATAAAATAATGAAACACTACTCTTGGGCTACCAGCAACCCATGAAAATTTACCGCATCACTTATGTACCACAGCAC